>JAQIVE010004440.1:0-14549 GCA_034698285.1 Sminthurinus bimaculatus | reverse complement strand
ATGCATGTATGTGTGTTACTTATTATGACTATCGGACACGGATTCAAAATTGTTTTGTTTGGCTAAAGCTTTGAATTCAGGTTAGAATATGTATTTTATCTTGGAATTGGAACTGGAACAGCTTTAGACTCTGAATGCTGGATTGTGGCGATTAAACAAATTTCAAACTATACATTCTGTATAAATTCTCAAGTAATACATAAGATTGAAAATGGAAATCTTTAAAATATGCTGGATGTTAGGAGGAAGAAAATAAATATTTTATGATGAATTATCATTTGGCTCAATAAATCGAGAGAGCAGTCCAATGTTCATCCAGGTACTGAAAATTAAAAGTAAAGTTCAACTCAACACAGATGGTTTAGACTACTTTCACTTGGCCGACTTTTCTCATTTTGAGCTTTGTTTATATTGTGCACGAGTGTTTGTCGATTAAGTGCGAAGCATGTGGGAAGAACACACAGTCTAAGAGCATACATGTACATTGCACATGTACACACAGAAAGTAAAAGTACTTCCAGCTGGTAGCAACACCAACTTAAGTAGATGTACTGTTTGTATTTCTGCTGTAAAAGGTGAACGTAGTTTACTGGGGTTCTAACTCTAGTTTGTGGTTCCTGTTGTTGTCAACTCAGTCGCTTGAGAGGCCTACTCGATGTGGTTTAGCATGGTTTGTTACATTGAGGCAATTTCCGTTTTTCCTCCTCCATGAGCTGCTCTACCCGTAGGTGCGTTGATTTGGATATTCCTCACGTTCTACGCTGCTTTTCGGCATGTGGAAATTGTGTCATGAAAGTGGTCCTTAGTTAATGTATTTGTGGTCATGCATTATGTTGTAACATATTAGAATGCCAGCCTTACTGTTAACAAATAAACCGTCTTTGATTTATGAATTGTGAGCAATCGTGTTAAGAGCCCATATTTACCTGTAACCTTTGTGTAATTACTTCCCATCACTTAATCACCCCTTTCTAGCCTACTTAATATAAACGCCTAGAGCTTTGTTCAGGCCAACTTGTTAAAGCTCATAATAAAAAAATCTTTCCTCAGTTTTTTTTATAACCCTGTAAATTTTTTTATAAAGTATTTGTAACCTTGAAAAAATTGAACCTGAATTTTTTAATTATTATCAAGGTCATATTTTAATGCTGTACTTTCCTTATTTTTTTCAGGTGGTCAAGATGCTTGCTCTTGTAAGAAATTGATATTTTATTACATGAAAAAAAGATATATTCTTCCCATTTTTTCAAAATTTATGCATACATATTTTTGAAAATACATTGTATCTAAACTTGTTTCGGTGTTTATTACAAAAAAGGTCGTCGGGCTCTTCGCCGTACTGTGGTTGCCCTACCGGGGAATGCTGGTGTACAACTCCTTTGCAACTTTGTTCAATGGACAACCCTACATGGACTTATGGTTCCTCATGCTGGCCAAGACTTGTGTCTACATAAATAGGTAAGAGGAAAAACTCTGTATACATTAAACATGTTTGTTGTTGCTGTTTGACTTTAACTTTATAATATAGTGTTATTGTGGCCGTTGTTAATTTTTCTCCATGTTCACAACTTATCCAGTGGGACTTTTCAGTGTAGAAGAATGATCACTTAGAAAACTTCCTCGAGCTAGTTTGTTCTGCTCTACAAACTACAAGCATCTTGTATGAGTTTCATGTATCACATAAAACATTCGTTGTTGCATCGTAATGTAAAAGTATCTGTATGTACTCTACAATGTATACCTATACATTGCTCACGGTTCTTGAGTCATGTATTATGTAGTTTGCAGCGTTACGGTATAACATGGTAAATGGCAATAAATTACAATTAAAGGACAACGCTTTCCTCCGCAAAATCACCAAAATTCACCATTTTTATTAGATTTCGACTTCCGTCACCGACTTTGTGGGCATTTTCACAGCAAAATACGGCTCTTACTTGTCATGCCAACACCAGGCTTTGAAAAAAAGGAGAAAGGCAAGTTTGCACAAATTGAGAGATGCTCTATTGAAAAACAAGCAAAGATTACATGCATACAGTTAAGCTACAGATTCAAGATATTCAATGTCGCCTTTTTTGTATTCCTCGTATGAGTATGTATGTATGTAAAGTGTACAATGTACACCTTTTCTACTGGAAGTTCTGCACGACGCACACGCTCAACGCTTTTGCTAAAGCGGAAAACTGAAGTTATATTTGTAGATGTTTTGTCCCCGTGGATTTCTAGATTTCTAGTTCCTTGTTGAAGTTGGTATTCCTAGGTGGGTGGGTGACAAGAATAAAATGGGCAATATACGAAATACGAAATGCAAAAAGGAAAACGGAACGGCGCTACTCTACGACGCGTAAAAAGTTGTATGCACATTGTACATGGATTCTGTGTAGAATGTAGAAGTTAGAGTTGACACAACCACTATCTTCCCTTGCGTGTATAACCAGCAAAATATACTACAAATTGCAGTACAGTACATACGAAATTTGTTGAAATGCTAGCAAACATACGTACTAACAATGCATAGTAGGAGCAAACTTTTTTCTGGATTTATCTCGCTGACGTTGATTTACCACTTGCCATCTTTGAGTAAATCTGAATGTACATGAGAAAAAAATAAAGGCAAGGAATACATAAAAGCGGCTAAGAAAGCTAAGCTGCAGCAGGAAGCTTTCCCTTAGAGAAATCTCCCTTTGATATGTGCACCATATGTAAGATTTGGTATGCGATTCTAAAACGAAATTGTGCGCTTTTCCAACAAACAGTGATATAATTTTCAAGCAAAAGCAATTTGATTGAATGTGATGCAGCAGAATCATGTCAACAACACATGTACCATCTTGTCACATTTTTGTTGAAGCAGATACGATATTATTTTTAGGGTTTTATGCATATTTTACTGTACATTACAAAGCACGTTGGGACAGGCTACAAAGAATAAAATAATAAAGAGTTGGTCATCAAAAGCTAAAACACTATCAGTAAAACACAGATTTTGTTCGAATGTTTTAAAGGTTGATAGCGCAAAGGAAATTTCAAAAATCGTCATTTTTCTTTATAGTATTAGATAACATCAACTAGGTCAAATCAAAGCATTTCGAGCTTTCTCAAGTTGAAAAAGTAAAATGGAAGAGTCCAGACTAAAATCTGCAAAACCTGTCTAACGGTTGTCTGTAGTTCAAAAACAAAAATAAGCATCATATGGAATGCATCCTTATCGGCTTTGAGGTTCTTTCGTCATCGCTCACCTGCTCATGTATTCGCGAGTAAGATAATCTTTTGGCTTGAAGTATCTCCTTTAGCCCCCTAAGTAGATGTGTTTATGAGCACAGATATTTCACAAGAAAAAGTCTCATAACACGGACCTGATTTATCTTTGTTTGTTCTTAAAATCCCTTGTTTAAATTTACAAACGTAAAATATCAGGATATACATTCCTGTACTGCCTGGTGAATACACAGCAAACATGACCACGCTCTTTTTTAAACATCCAAGTATACCACAGACCTGATAACGACAGGCATCTACCCGTCGTGATCAGAGGGACAGGTTTATTTTCCAGGGATTGAGCCTTTGTGCAAATGTCTTCCTCTTTTCATCCCACATCTGTCTACATGCACATATACATATACATATCTATGTGGGTTTAGAGTCAAAAAATATGAGTCGATTGAGGTTTTCACTCTGACGTAAATCTGAAACCCGAGGCAACTTACGGGGGAAAAGGAGAGAGATTTATCAGTGAGCAAGAGTATGATATTTTGCAATTGTGGCAAAAGCTACTACACTGCTGCCGAGTCAAGTATGTACATGTATGTATGTATGTATAAGTGTTAAATCTCCATACTGTGCAAAATCTAGCTACAAATTCTACGGGCAAAATATCTACTGGACGATTTTATGCTTGCACAGTAGATGCTCCTAATTCGTTTACGATTACCATCATTCAATCGGGATCAGGAGAGTCTGTCAGGGTCCGTGGCTCCAACACCAACCAGCTAACCAGTCAGTTAATCAGCCAGCTTGAGCGTTTGTGCATATACATACTTATAAATACAAGGGAATCAACGACTCAACTCCACTCGGCTCAAATCAACTCAACTGGCCTGTGTTTGACTTGAAATTTGAAATGAGGTTGAATTTGAATCAGCTGGAACGTCTAGCCGTCTAGCTCGTCATATTCTACCATGCATCGCATTTCATTCATACCCAACTACTCTGTTTTCTATTGTCAGCGATGAGCTAAATGCCGAATCTTTTACTGTCACAGTGCACATGCATGATACTAAATAGTGAGGGAAACCAGACCAGACTTTGAGATGTTACAAAAGTGTTGCAAACTTTGGCCACAGAATTCAAATATTTTAATTTTAATCCTCACAGATGCTTCACAAGCGTGCTTTTCCATATGTACATGTAGGTTTCTTGCACAGACACAATCGAATAAAGCGGTTACATCTCCTTTTCATAAAACTTTTGGAATGATTAGGAGGTTATTAAGGTGGTTTGAAATATACACGGTAAGACGCAATACACTTGTACATTGTACATGCATAAAATAGAGCTGCTACTAATTTTTTCCTCAGGCGCTACCAAAAAAGACGTCAACGAGGATTTTTTATGTACATCCTTGTTTAATATGAAAAGGTCAAAAAGGAAACCGGGAAAGTCAAAGTAGAACTTTTTCTTCTGGTTTGAGTTAAGGCTTTCGTTTTCGCTTTTGAAAAAAATCTGGGAGTTTACCGCTTTCACCCTTGATTTTTATTCCTATAGTTACGTTGTACTTTTGTCCTCTACATAAGTAGTTACATACATCGATGTGTGAGTCCATTTCGACTACTTTAAAAACATTTTTCACATTTTAGAGGTCGTGTTGTGTTATGTTATGTTATTTTACGTGTTATGTGTGTCGTTAGGCTGTCGTTATATCCCCAGCAGGAAGCACATTGGGCGAACAAAGCATTTTTAACAATAAATGGTCCTCGTAAAATCCCCCTTGGGGCTCGCTCTCTTTTATTGTTTTCTGGCACTATCAGCACTACGGCAGTAGGCAAAGGACACTGGCAGGAAATCAGCATCTTTATATTCTACTTTCTCCCCTTTTACCACATATAAAAGCTCAGTGCGTCACAATATGCATAGAAAGTGTTGTATGTATACAGTCAGAATGCTTTTCACACAAATCTGTATGTAGTTGTGTATGTATGAAAATCACAACGGCGGGGAAGTCAAATTCTAGAATTGCATAAGTCTCCTTATCTAACAAAATTGTATGTTTAATGTTTTTCTTTTCAATTTCCCTTCCTTCCTTCTTAATGTGCCCCAAAATATTCGACAGATTAGGATTTGATCTTACTTTTTAGAGCTTGACTGAAGTTAACATTTCTAGGTCAGACTAACTTGACTAACTAGAATAAATACCTACTTTTGAAAATGTGCTCATTTGACTGTTGTTTATAATCCCTACAGTCGAATTGAAGGCTTGGCCAGAATTTACCTTGAGACAAAGAAGAGTTGAAAGTTTTTCTTTCTTGACACTATGCATCGTATTCCGTGAAGACGTAAATCTCATGCTAAATTTGCATTTACATGGAGCACAACGTGATGATAAATCTCTGAGCAGACTTCAAATAGGAAAAAGACACAATTGTTTTTGCGTCCAACCCCTTGTAGTATGTCTAACTGTATAAATAAATTAAGGAGAAAACGATGTGCATAAATTTTAAGCTTTAAATGCATTCATCCTTTTGCCTATTTGCTGCTTCCTAGTTCAGAGTTAAGTTGGTTTTATTTTTGTGCGAACTTTCTTCTAAAAGGGGACTAAAGAGAAAGTGTAACACAGGCTCATCAGTTTGGAATTCAAGGTCGAGGTCGCCATTTATCTTCATTCAAAATAACAATTCGAGATGTTGAATGCTCACAATTTTGTATGGACTTTGCACAAATCTTGACACACGCTGGACTTTTAAATGCCCTGGTTTGTTAAAGTTTTGTGTAGGTGTTACAATTTTAACCCGAGACTCATAAGCAAAACTAGGGGGCACAATAATGTTGATACTTGAACAATACAATTTGAGAATTTTGAGGACAGACAATGCTCAGTAATGATTTTGATAAGACACGGGAAATCCCAGCAACTGTCTGCATAAACAGTCGAGTTAAAACTGCAGGAAAGAAGAAGCAGGACATCAAACCACAAACGGTAAAAGTTTGGAAGTAGAAATGCAAAGTCTACAGTATAGTTGCTTACTCAATTACTGTAAATAGCAAACTTAAATTACAGAGTGAAAAAATACCATCAAAAATTAGCATAATGGATTTAAACAGCTTCTCATTAAATTCCTTTTCTTTATAGTTAGCACTGTATTTTTTTAGCTATTTAAAGAGCTGTATTACAAGAGATCAACCTTAAACTAAGCATGCTTAGTTATCAAAATCAAGTCTTCATGGTATTTTACCTCAAAATACTAAATATTGAAGTTTTTATTTCGTTTTCGGAAAAACGCACTTTACTTACATTTCAAGTTTTTGGGTTTTTACCGGCATAAAATAAAAGTGCCTGGTTGATATATGCATCTACCCTTTGTTGTGAGGGCTTGCTGCTGCATGATTATGTTTTGCAGCTGAGGCTGGTGTATAAGAGTCAGATCCAGGGTTGGATGCAATTATTATTTGGGTTTTAACCATGGTGTCGTGTTTCAGTTTGCTAGTGAATTTGTGATCAAACGACACGTGATGATGTGCTATGGCTGTGATGACTATTAGTACTCAATGTATATGAAGAGTGGGAGGCAATGCAGCTCTATGCATAAAACAAAACGCACCACGGTTTTCGCAGCTTACACTTCATTCCATACCCAAGAGGCATTTCGGTGACATTTTACTCACTCTACGTCCACGGTCACGCTCACAAACACTCACCTATGTACAAAGTATATGCATTCCATACCCAATTTATACAATACACATTCACCTCAGCACCTCAGCTCTCGATTCTCAATTCTGAGTTCCTGAACTCAATCCGTGGTTGTGGGAATATAGAATGTGTATATTGTATATGTATGCAGGAGATCTACCAGCTTTTTTCGAGGACCCGGTTTCAGCTTCTCATTTCTTGGATGTCCTAGGCTCCTCCTTTATAAACACAATGTATGCATGTATAACGTACAATATACTTAATGTGTTTGCGACGGCAAAATTTGTGTGTGCAGGGAAGTAGAAGCAGGTAGGTAGCCGGGCTAACGATCAGTGAAGACAAGCCAAGTCAAGTCAAGTCAAGTCAGGCCAAGTCAAGCCAAGAAAACAACCTGGCGATACATATCATAGGCGGTGAGGAGTTCCTTTCCAAACTTAGATAAAAGTTCCGTGTCTGTTGCGTGTTCTTTTCACGTTGAGCGGCTTTTCAGGTTAACCAAGTAGCCAAGTTAGAGAGAAATTTTTGGCTTTCAGACTCGACTTTGTAGCGTTTTTCTGCCTTTCTGCTCTTTTTTTCTGCTACTCTGTCTCTCCTTTTTACACATCGTCTTTCGTATCTTTTGTAGTTGGAGCTCAAAAGGAATCAAAGTTGAAGTTGGAATGGGAGTTTAAGTTCAAGTTGAAGTTCATAGACACTGAGGTTCGAACAAACGTGTACAAATTCCAGCATTCCTAGTTTACACACATTTCCCGTGCGTCGGCAGTCAGCAGTCACTGTTTCAACTTACAAGCAAGCAACCCTGTCCATGTTTTTCTCCACCTGACTAGAGAAAAATGTTGCTGGAATTTGTACAACATGTTCCAAACTTTACAGTTTGAGTATACATATTACATAGAGTATACGTACAGCAGTTCTGAAGATAAACTCGATTCTGGTCAATTCAACTACATAGTTTCAGTCAACTACCAAGCCTTTGTGTAGTTTTCACCTAATACAATATGACGTAAACGTGCTGTGTAATCTGTTTGTAATCAAAATCAACGTTAAAATCGTTTTCTTGATCGCCAACAAGAAACTTTTACTGTTCAAATGTTCAAATTGTTGTTATGTAACGATTACGTAAGCTAAAATGTTTGCAACTATAAAAACGGTTATAAAGTTATAAACATTAATGATATGCTCGTTTAGTACAAAATATAAATATTGTATTATTGAGGTTTAGCATAGAATAGGCAGTAAACCGTTTACGTTACGCCGTATTTTCATGATTTTTTAGTGCAAAATTTGATTATTTAAAATGCATTCGCCGACTTAGTTGAAGAGATGCTCGTAGTTAAAACAAAAACTGAAGAGTTCAAATCAGGCAAAAACAATAAAATCAAGGAAAATGACGTAAAATGCATGTCCGCATATTTTATATTTTTCCGAGTGAAGGCAGTAACTACTAAATTGATTAAAAAAATGTCTTGTCGATTGAAAGGCCACTCGATTGGATCGGATTGAATTGGCTTGTGAAAAATCCCCAAACGTAAAAAAATTGTACGGAGTTGAGACTGTAGAATGTGTACCTATACTGCACAATCTAACTGAGCATCGACTCTCAGTCTCTGAAACAGACAGTTGGTCAAAATACATGTATGTTGGATTGGGTTGGGTTGAGCTCAGCTTTTTTGGGTTTCGGTTTTCGAGTCGGACAGCTCATCGTATTTTATATTACCACTACCACTTGCACTTCCCCCACCTAATTCTTCAAGATGGAAAGATACCAGGAGAGAACGGCTAGTTGTAGTAGTACTCTATTTGGCTCATCTTGTCGTCATTCTCCATGAAATTCTCATTCAGTTGAAAGCCCTCATATGTACATATTTTTGTGTCCCAACTTTTACGTTTACTTCTGTTTCTTCCTCTCCTTCTTCTTTGTCTGGTTTTCTCCCCTTCTTTGACCAAACTCTTACGCAAAATGTAGGTTGTAGATTTTAGATTGTAGGCTTTGTTCTCGTGTTACTTACTTCACTCTCTGATTTCCCTTTCTTTGGTCTATTCCCTTTCGACTTGATGCTTGCACTGAGCCTGCTCATATCCTTCTTTTTCATCGTCTTTCATCTCTCATCATCCCTCCTTACTTCTTCTGCCTCTCTCTCTCATCAGCGATTTCTCTTTCGTTTTGTACAATTCCGTGAGAGCTTTTTTATTGCCATATTCCAATTTAATCTCTTCACATTTACATTTTACTTCCTCGTAAACGCAATTATTTTTCAGATATAAGTACACTGCTTTGCATCATCCTTTTCTCTATGTCTTAGGGAGATTGGGCAATGAACAGTGACGAATGTAAAACATTAATCAGGTTTACCATCAATGATTTATTGGCTTTTTTATTTTCTTGAACTTATTCTAACAAAAAATTTGTCAATCTGTTTGCTCCCTGCTAAACTTCCCAAACGTCTCAAACGTCCCAAACATCTCAAATCAACTAATAGAACTAAGTGTACTGCGTTTCTCCATTTTATTAATATTGAATCCAAAATATTGAATTAAATACTGAAGTGTCAGCATTCTCACAGGGTTTAATATCGTCCTCACTCTATAAAATACAAAATCCTAGTCAACTCAACTGCATTTTTGCAACTTTAATTGCATCTCCGAGCAATTGGGCTGTTTTTACTGACTTGTGAATGAGGGTGAAATTGCAAAAGTACCGATAAATGTTCCAAGGCTCCAAATGCAACCATGAATTTCGATATAAAATTCAAGGAAGGGTAATAAACCTTCAGCTTATTGAATTTGTAGGCCGCTCGAATCAAATTAAGATTCGAATGATGTGATTCTTGAGGAACAATTAAAATTGCAATGCAGTTCGCCTTCCCTACGTTGGCAATTAGGAGGAGCAGAAGAATAGGTATAATGGACCGGTATATTGTATAAATTATAGTCACTGAAAGTGAATGGCTTTGTCTCTTTTCAGGGTCGTAGTAATTTTGCGTCTCTTTGTCAATGAGGAGCTTGATAGTAGGCTTTGTTTATCTTATTTTTATTTCCATGGGGAGCGGATGATGAGGGTGGCGAGTCGTCTCTGGAATGAAAATGAGGAATTAAGTAAAGCTAAAGAGTATATCGGTTTTTTCATAGTCATTTCTCGGTACGTGTCGAGAATCAACATGAGCATCAACAAAAACATCAATGATCAAGGTTAACTATCAACTATATCTATATGTAGGAGACATAATTCGCGACCATAGCCACGCTAACATACGATATAAGACCAAGATTTATTCAAGATTCCTTTTGTTTTCTTCGAATTTTACAGCTCACAGAGTATGCATAAAAGAAAGAAAAAGAGGAAGAAAAGACAATGTGGAGGAAGGCTCTGTGAAAAATTATATCATAATATATTGGACTTCCTTGCTCTGGTACACTCCAAAGTGAAAAGTTGAAAATAGTGAGGAAAATGCATAAAAACGGTCTTCCGTGGAGAATGAAAATAAAATGGCATAAAAGGAATTTAAGTGAAAATAGAAGGCAATACAGAGAGGGAGACAAAGACAAAGAGAAGGAGACAAAGTCGTAAAATGTCCCAGACATTTTGCATTACCCCGCGACCACATTACGCCAGGATGGCTTGGGGATATGCAGATGAATTATTGTTGATAAAATGGAAGCCCCCTCATCTTTCTGCGTTACAAACGAGTGAACGGGTGCAGATATACATTATACATACATACGTAACTATACATTTTTTAAATATGAATATGCACAACCATACAGTAGACGCTGACGTTGACGGTTTCTTCAATCAAGCACATTTTGATTTTTGTTTTATTCCTGCTAGTGAATCCCAAAATTTTGTGCGCTTAGAAAGAAATTTTAATAATTTAATACATTTAGTATATGACATTTTTAGTTGCCACCTGAACATGAAAATGGCAATTTTTTCAACAATTGCAGCCTTCTTCGGAATGGAGCAGGAAATGGTGGATCAGCCGCTGTAAAACATTAAGGTCTATTGTATTCCACAATGTAATAATGGATATGCCAAAATATGTGAATGTTTTTGTTCCCACATTCACATCACACGAGCAGGACATTGCAAAGAGGGATAGAATATAATGGAATAGAATGGCAAAGGAGAGAAGGCGGAGGAGAAAGCAGTTGCACGTAATGCTTTAACTCGTATGCAGAAATGACTGTGGCTATTGGCTATATATGTGTGTGGTCTCTCAACCGACCTTTATGAGGATACATAAACCCGTCTCGTTTAAATTCATCCCCTGAATATTCACGCGGGTCCCAGCTCCACAACTCCAACTCACAGCTCAAAGCTCAAAATTTCCTGTAATACATATATGTACATTACGTCCATGACTATTATTGCATATGTATATGTATAACGTGTATTCACAATATCGCTCTTATTAGACGACGGCGGCGACTTACGACTGTGCGCTGCCTTCATATGTAAACGAATAAATTCAAAATCCAGTGGAGACAAAGGACACGTCCACTGTTTATGAGGAGGATAAGTTAAAAATATGGATGATTCCAAACTCTTCCATAGCTCTCGCCGGAAACTCGTGGCAAATTCCAAAGAACCTCCTTGTTCTCCGAATTTCCCTTTCCGCTTTCTCTGTCCATAAAGATAGTTTTCTTTCAGTAAATTAATTTGCACTTTAAACTCAGACAACTAACAACACAAACCTGCATCTTCAATCTACAACTCGTTTTGTCCGCACATGTTTTCCCTCCTCGTAATTTTTGTAACAGTCTGCTCTATTTATAACATTTAGACCACAAATGATATCCATCTGCGTTTGGGTATTTGCGCTCAGCGATAGAGGAAAGAGTTTAATGCATAAAGATCTAAATGTAATGGAGAAAAGTGGGGAGAGAAAGCAGAGTCAATCATCACCATCTGGTGTTCCCTGTCTCACTGTCATCTTATTTCTCCACTTTTCTATTTTCGGGTTTCTCTACCCAGAGGAATTTTGTGCTTATACAGATATTTCCTTTTAAACCGTATACTAGATAGATCAGCCATACCGCGCGTTGGCATGTGCATCTATTGTATTCAAATCAAAAATGTTGATGCAACACATTTCCTTTCTGTTTTCACTGTATAAATATGAATTACTTCACACTTGTTCCACCTCCATATGCTCAATGCTCAAGCTCATGCTGTCTATTTTAAATGCCGTAGGTACATACATGTAGGGAAAAGTTGTCGAGAAGAAGGATGGAGGTGAAGAATGAGAAAGAGACAACTTGGCACTGTTGACCTTCCTTGTCGGGTAGAAAAAAATGAAGTGGCTCTAAATTGAATATGTAAACACTCGTTTTGAATGAAATGGAATTGTGCACAACTTTCATATGTGTGTGCAGGATGCATGGAGAGGCTAAAATCATATAATGCGGGTAAAATGGATGATGATGAATGTTTTCAATAACAAGGAGCGAGGGGAAAGCTCTCACAGTGCAGTGCAGTGCAGTACCGTTCTTTCCTATATATTCAATACGCGACATATTGTACAAACTCCCTGTATGCTATATTCTATGCTAAACCAAGCCAAGCCAAGCCAGACCCTTCCAGACCATGCCTCACCATGTATTCCATCAATCAATCATTGTCTTTCTTTCTTCTCTCCCGTTTGTAAACACATAAATATAAATATAAACGCACCCCGCACATTTTTTCATGTGTCATTCTTTCATATTATATTATATTTTCTGGCAGAGTCCAGCATATTGCACATTTATGATTCATAATAGCCCGTTTTTGAAAAGGTCTTTACGAATAACTACATATATGTACATTATAAATTGGTCACTTGTGTGCATTTCTTTTAGCTGGAAAATTTTATTAATGATGTAAACACGGATGTTTAGACTAAAACGTAATAAATTGTGGAAATAGGTTGTCATGTGTAGTAATGAAAAAATTATTCGCAGCATGTGTGTGAAAAATATTGCACATATTTTAGAGGTCAGGCCTTTTTCAAAAGATTCCTCTTTATACACGTACCACTAACTATACTGTAAATGATTAATACTTTATGGATAATGGATAAGTACGACGTATAAATAATATATTGTTGCAATTGTATAACTAATTTCTGTATTTTTGTCTTGTTTTGTTTCTAGTGCAATCAATCCGATTCTGTACAACATGATGTCGGTGAAATTCCGCCGAAGCTTCTTCCATACGCTGACGTGTGGTAAGAGCAGAGACTTAAACCGTTGGCCTTATTACAGAACAAATACGACATACACGACTGCGAGCACTGCTCTCCTTCCCTCCAACTCCACCATGACTTACAACATGACAAACTTTGTCGTTCGCTCTCCAACAAACCACCACCATCACAATCAAAGTACCACCACGATGGGCAGCAACAGTCAAAGTCCCTGTCAGAGTCAGAGAAAGTGCGCTAGTCGTTTATCCCCGTCCCCTCCCTCTCCCACTCCCTCCCATCCTCACATCGACATCATCGTCGACTCTCACTCATATCCAGGTGACGATATGGACATCACACAACTTTAACCTACAAAATATATATTTATGTGCTCTAAATATTGTAGCGTTTCAATTAGTAGCCTAGGTAAATATACTACATGTAGTTACTGACCAAAGGTAGTTTATCGGAATTTCATTTCATATATGTATATATAATAGAAAATAACATAGATATTATAGTACAATCAGAGAAGTGTTTCCCCTTCCCTTTTTATCAGGACGTATGTATTAGTGCTATTCGAAGTAGCCCCTAAACAACATGAGAACAATATAATACATATTTGTTGTTAGAAAATAATCAACAAATGCATGATACTCAAAAATCAGGAATCGTTGTGTAATAATTAAGAAGAGACAAATATTTGTTTCAATATTAACTTTTTATCTTTGATGTAACTTCAAAGGACTAGCTAAAAACTAAAAATATACCTTCTCTAAGGAGAAATATTTGAGAAAACGTGTATTTTTTGTTGATGAAAATGGCAGACAGGCGTATCAAACAAAGTAATTTATAGTGCATTATGTAAGGTCATAAAAACAAATGAAAGGGCAACAATGGATATAGATTCAAGTCCTTGTTGAATGTTTAATGTTTGAAGTTTGAACTAACGTACATGAGGAGTTGATAATTTGTTTTAGCTTTCTCCTCCTTTCCAATGCATTGGTTTGGCTCGTGTCACAAACGTGAAGAACAAATAGAGCTCAAAAAACTTTGTTCTTGTACGTAAATAATAGCCAAAAGCAAGAGACCGGTCCAGTTCCTCATACACATAGATAGATAAGATAGCAAAGATTCTTGCACACACACAGAAACAAGACAATGGTTATGCACTATGCACATTAATTTGTTGCAGAATCAATGCTGGGGGAAGATGAAAGCTCAAAGAAACTATTCAAAGTTCTAAAGGCAGAGAAAACTTCAGCTTTATTACTACACATTATAATAATTGCCAATGTATGATGTATAACGTATGTATTGTCCTTTGTGGAAGCTCTCTAGATCTAGAATATCGTTCAGCCAGAATGAGAACTTTCTACTTCTGAGACAGAGTGACATAACCTTAAAATGTCTTACTTTCAAATTTTCAAACATTTATACTTTTGTGTCAGGAACGTTTTTCTCGTGTTGCTTTT
>JAQIVE010004439.1:0-14549 GCA_034698285.1 Sminthurinus bimaculatus | reverse complement strand
GTCTGGTTTCTTTCCTGGAGAAACTAAAAGGTGCCCGCAAAACACAAAACCCGAGAGCGCTTGGCTGGAACAACTGTGTTCTGGAAACAAACGCAGGCAACGCAGTTTATTTTGTTCCACGGGTCTCTACCCGGAATAAAATGTTTTTGGAGAATCTCATGAAATGATTGAAACAGGAGAAAGTATGACGAAACACGATGGTAAAAATTTTGACCAGTTTGCTCTTAAAACTAAAAAAAATTTCCAGCCTTCTTGATTTGCAAAAACAGAGGTCAGTCTGAAACTTTGTAAGGAAAAGAAATAAAAAGAAACTCAATGCAATTGATATCCATCCAGCTAATTTTTCTGTTATGAAACGATAATAATTGGAGAAGATACATACAATCAAGATAAAAACGATCAAAAGTAAAATGGCAAAATGAAAATACCAGGAACATTTTTGGTATTAAAACATGCAGATTTCATTACTAAAGAAGAAAAGGCGGATAACTAACTCTCTTTGAGGCGAAAGCCTTTTGGTCGACTCTACATTCTACATTGCCTTTTGCCTCTAGTTGGTTGTTTGGATTTCATTGGAATATATTAGGTAGCCATAGCTATAGAGAATATTGTGGGGTGTCTTGCTGAGTCCTTTTCTATTTCGTTTCTTTTTCTTTTTCCACTGTAATATCCATGTGTGGGCTGAGGAGATGGAGACAGAGACAGAGTCAGAGACTTTTTTTTCGCCGCTGCTGCTTCTCCTTCCCTCCGAACATCAGTTTGTGTGAGAAGCTCATAAAGAGAATGGAGAATAATGGGTTGGGGAAATAAACGAGGAAAGTTTTTTCGCCTTTCCGTATTTCTGGTTTCTTCAATGTGTGTGTGTGTGTATGTTACTCTTTCCCTATATATAATATCTACGACTATGTCGACGTTCTTTTTTATTCTCTTATTCCTTTCCAGCTCCCAATTTTTTCCTTCCTTTCTTTTTCGCGGGGTAATGATCTGAAATAGGGTAAAAACCCGAAAACAGATTGGTATTGTGGTCCCGAGCGGAGAAACCAAAGTGAGCACATTTTCTCTTAGTCTCCTTCCTTCGTCTCATTCTCTCCTCATATTCTTGTTCACTCCTACTCCTCCCGCCGTCCCTAGTTCTTTCCCTATATTATTCGACTTTGACTTTGAACTCGTATTCCTATTTCTGTTCCTATTCGAATTTGAATCTAAACTCCAGCATTCCAAGTCAGCCTCGAATTCAACTAGGGCTAAACATGTACATTTGAACAAAATACCTATGTATGTATCTAAGCTTTTTCGACTTTCTCCAGAAAGAAAGCAGCCCAAGAGGCGGTAAGAACGAAGAAAGCGGAGAAAGCGAAGAAAGAACTTCTTTTTCGATGACGATGGCTGTACGACTAATGTTATGCAATTCATTATTATTCTTTGGTTTCAGCTTGAGTTGGTTTCGTTTCGTTTTTCTTTCGCCCTTTTCCCTTCTCTCTATTTTGCTTGTCTTTCTGTTCTCGTTCCCTTTCTTTTTGTCTCCGCAATCCAATTCGAAGGCCAACATCAACTCTAAACTCCAACTCCAGCTCCAGTGAACCAGCCAGCCAACGAGCTATTCTCTCCGTCTAATTTTTCCCCGCTGGATTCGATTGTCAAAGGAACGAGGGAAAACAAAGAAAGTATTATTTTTTCTCCAAAGGCACAAAGTTAATTTCTTCTGTCGAAAAATACTTAAGTCATTTTTTCTTTTCTGGGAAAAAAGAACCCTGGATCTCGATTCAATTCAATCCAATCCAAGGCAATGAATGGCTTTAATTAACTTGTTTGAATTTATTTCCTTTTATTAGCCCGCCCCTTTTCCTTTCTTTGAAGTCTCGAATTTTTAACTGTTTTTCATTTTTTCGCCGGAATTTTCGAAAAATTACAAACAACTTGCCTAACGTCACAGCAAAAACAAAAAATTAAAACTGAGTATGTATGTTAATCTGAAAAACGAAAGAGCAAGTGAAGGAAGAATAAAAACGAGGATGTATCATCTTTCCAAGAGTGATTAAACCAAAACCCAAAACACATAATTTTAGGAGCCAACCAACTTTCTCAAGAACATTTATTTGGAATGGAAATTGAAATTCATGTATTCAAGACAAAAGAGGGAACAAAGAGAAAGAGCCACGCATAAAAGTGAAAGTGGAGACAGAAGCAGAAAAGAAAGCGAAAACTTGAGAGCTTTCCCCTCCCTTCCTCGTCTTATCTCTCTCGAGTTTTAATTCCTGAGCTGAAAATACTTTGGACTTGTCCAAAAGAAACGAAAGGCTATAAATGTAAAGCGAGGACGAAGGACGGAACGAAGAAACTGTAATAAAAAGAAGAACGAGAATTCACACCCACAATCGACAGAGTGAGTGGAGTGTGGAGAAAACAAAAACAGAGAGTCGCTCACGCACGTACGGAGTCGGACGCACGCACTCCCGCATAGACAGACTGACAGACATATAGAAAGACAGACATGGACTAACTCGGTCCTATTCATCCGCCGGGCATGATGATCTCTATTCATTATCCTGCCACTGTACAGTACAGTACGGTAAAATACAATACAATACAATCAAGAGAGCCCTCGATGCTGTCCATCGGCGCTTGTTTCGTGTTGCTGAAAGAGTGAAAGGGACATGACCAAGGATCAAGAT
The DNA here is from genome assembly GCA_034698285.1 of Sminthurinus bimaculatus. Lineage (NCBI taxonomy): Eukaryota > Metazoa > Arthropoda > Collembola > Symphypleona > Katiannidae > Sminthurinus > Sminthurinus bimaculatus. The sequence goes on along the minus strand of JAQIVE010004439.1, from coordinate 11,877 downwards.
CCACTTGATGAGCATTATTGGACTCGTCTAATTCAATCAGGCCGACTTTTAATTGAAACGTGTTCTCTGCCTCCACCTTCTTTCATCTGTCTGTCTGTCTGTCCATCTCTGTATTGTACTGGATATTATTCTTTCATCACTTATTAGACCCGAGAAAAATACACAAACGAGACACAATATGTTGTATAATAATTACAATTACGAGGTGAAATTGCATTTTAGCCCCGGGCATTTAATTTTCATTAGTCATAGTCTTCAGACCCAGGAAAATAATAACATTTGCAGCGCTTCCATTTCACCTTTGTAAAGTACACACAATACAATACAAAACAACACAATATATTGCACAATGTTTGCATTTGCATTCGTAATGACGTAATTACAGCTGGATATGAAATGCAGGAATTCCTGGAAAACGACGGGAATTTCTGGCCAAACAAATGGCCGTACTTTTGGGCGGCGTTAGAATCTCGCAAGATGCACTTGCCCTGTTCAGATTTTGAATGTCAATGCTATGCTTTGCTATGTATGCGAGGTGATATGATGCTTCGTTAAAATATTATGATTGTATTCGTAGCTCGCTTGGAATTCAAATGGAGACAAATGAAGATGAAGGCTTAAATTAGATGGTGTCACGTGAATAACAAGATAAATTATTATTATACATATCGTACAAAGGTGAGCACACGCACGTTTACGCACAATGGTTGAATATCAAATATGCGTACTTTCATTCGTACATTTTTCACCCCCGCAATATGATGGGAAATGAAATGAGGAAGAGCTCAGGTCTGAACTCTGAACCTGGTCTGGTCTGGTGTGGAGAAAGTTAAAAGAATTTGGAGAAAGTTTTGCCGTGGGCCGCGCCAAAGTTTTATCTGGTAAGCAAACGAATTAAGGAAGGAGTCTCGTGCTAATTACGAATTTTAATTAGAGCTCTTGAGATATTTCATAACTTGACGGGAGGAACATCTAAAGGCGTCTCGAGTCTTCCTCTTCTGTCCTAAGTATAATCTCTCTCTTTTATCTTACTTCCCTCCTTCATCCTTCCTCCGCACTTCCTTCCTTTTTTCCAGCTTGTGCGTTTATATGTATGTACACACAATTTATGCTACCTTGTGCATCTCGTCCGTCTCAAGGTAAAAATCCGGGGTACGCACTTATAATTATTATATCACGACCTCATCCCATCCCATCCGTTTCCCGGGTTATCTCCTTAGCTCAGCGTCAGCTCAACGTATAACGTATAACTCTACTCAAGTCCGCGCTCCCTCATCCCCACTTGACTTGACTTAACTCCTTTCAACTCAACTTTCCCCTCGGCTCCTTTTATATTAATTTTTGAATTGCTAAAATTTTTACGCTCCTGCCTTTCGTCTACATGTATACGTAGTAAAAACCTGGTTATATCTACCTGGTTAAGCTTGTAATTTTTGTAACAACGGGCTAATGTAATGAAGTTTTTTCTTTTCTTTCATTATTTATGTGTATTGTCTCGATGAGGAAAAGAGAGAACACAGGATTTTTAAATGTGTTTGTTTTTGGCTGTCTACATATGTATCTAAAATGGACGGCGCTTAATTGTCAAAGACATGTAAAGTCACTTCATTTACTTAGTTATTCGTCTAGACGTGAAGCATGTAGCCTAAACGACATAAATAGTCATAACGGTACATGATACATTTGTACTGTACAATCTATCCATAAATGCCATAAATGTATGTACAATGTACAAATTGTGTAATAAAAGTGCAGTTTGTGTACTTGAACTTGAGCGACTGCATTTATTCATAAGGGGGTAATTTGTTGTTGATGTTGTGCTATACGCCATGTTTATTTATTTACGTATTTACGCGTTTGTTTGTCTCCTCGTTTGTCTGACTGTTTGTAGAATACATTTGCTTGCTGGTTTGTTCGCTGGTCATCCTTTCCTTTTGAAATAGACTGAGACGACATGTTTATGAGCAGAAATGGTGAATGGAGGTTGAATTCGAGATGAAAGCGGATGAATTAATGCCCGTAGCCACATACTATACACACGTATAATATATGTACAAATTCAGATATTTGTGTACATAAAAGATGGGAGTTTTGGTGGCGAGTTTGAGTGACTCTGTGGTTGTGCTGTGCATAAATGTAGAGGTACAGTTGCACTGGGTCTCCTTTGAGTTTGAATTTGAATATTCAAGTTCAAGTCGAGCATTAGCATTGTCACGGACCTCTTTCCATTTCTGAGGGAAACGCAGCTCAAAAGATCTCTTTTTACCTACATGTTGTGCATGTAAAAACAAGTTAATCTTATGTACAACATGTATGTATAGTTTTCCTTGTTGATTTGCATTCAAATCCACAATCCAGCCTTTGGAGCCTTTCCAGTCCCCATTGAATCTGTGAGCGTGCATCTAGTGTGATTTATGCATGCCGATGTCAGTGGGGCTCATAACCGAAACGATGCACATTCCTTGATAAGTGCAGTGATTAACCGTCCTAATAGAAAATTTGAGAAATTCTAGAGGTCCACGTTTCAATTACAGAAGAACCAAAATTGTACATTTTTTTGCAATAAAAATACAGACGAAAAAGTTTTCCATTGTTTTGTTTCTTTATCTTAAATTGTACTTGGTCATATATGAATAAGAATAAATAGGGTCGGAGAAAGTTCTCTTACGCATGAACCAGGTCACGACTTGAACTCGGGGGACTTTCACGTACAGCCGTAATTTTCATTTTCCGTTCTCAAACAATTTTTTTGTTGTCTTGGTGGCCAAGAATATGCTCAATGGTCAAGAATAACAATTTGTGGTTTTTCTGCTGTATGCAAAATATCTATACTTAATAAAGTAATACACAATTTAATCCACATTTCTTTATTTTCTGCATCAATAAAAAGTATTCCTTAAAGAAAAATACTTTTTCTCTCCATAAAAATATGAAAAATTCCTAGATCAGCAGTAATAATCTACGCTGCATATAAATATAAATATGTATACGTGTGCTTCATTGACAGTGGACTTTCTCCCTCCCTTGCAAACGTTAATGCTAATTTAGTTGCAAACTTTGTTCGTTACATTACACAAGGTATCTTGTAAATGTGGATGAAATACGGCAATGTACTAGGAAAAGAATTGCGGGTAATACATACAATACATATGTACATGTACGTGAGGTACCCGTGTCCAGAGACACATTTTACATTTTACGGGCAAACTTAAAGCATTCCCTACTCTTGTCCAGCATTTGCCTACAAATCGTGTGTCCAGCGTCCAGTTTGCATCCTTTACACGAATATTTTGCAAATAAAGTGAACTTTCACATTTCAACATTGTCCATTACACTGACCCAAATTCTTGTTCCTACAACTAAAGTGTAGGAGCACTCGGCGTCCAAGTTGGAGCAAACAAGAAGACGAAGACGAAGAAAAAGAAAAAGAAGAGGATCAAACGAGAAAACAAGAAAACAAATAGCCATGAGAAAAGTCACCGAGGATTGCGGTGAATTATTGGTAAAGTCGTGGATGGTATGGCAACTTGAATCTCTCTCTTTCTCTCTCTCTCTCTTTCTCCATGTCGAAGCGAATAAGGGATTCCTGCCATTGCTTTTTTATTGCATCCAAATCAATATGTTAGCATGCACATATGCGGAGTATGGTAAGATGTATTCATGTTTGCTTCCAGACTGAAGAACTTGTAAGATCTTGAGATCTTGTACAAACAGCGCGGATCTTTCAAGTTTTCAGCATAAAGATCCTGCGGAATATTGAAATGCGGTATATGTATGGATTCCCGCTGGAGAAAACGTGAATAAGTGCATAAGTACATATGCACATACATACATGTAGCCTTCCTGGAAAAATGGAGAAAACTTTGCAAATTACAAATGTATTATGATGTGGTGGTCAAAGTTCCAGGGTCATAAGTATACTATACATACATACATACCTACAGATACAATACGTGGATACTTAAATAAAACAAGTGTTTCAACTTCTTTCCAACTATTCAAATTTCCACGCTCAAACTTTCAGTTTTAGGTGAGGTTTTAATTTAAAATTTTGAGCCACTCCCATGTACTGACTATGTGCAAAAAGCTAAAGTCAAAGCCAAAGTGAAAATGCCAATCTCAATAAAAAATTTGCGCGTTTCACACAGCGAGATATGTATGTATATAAAGACAAAGAAATGAGATGAAATCAGAGGCAAATGAAAGTGGAGACAAGCCGAAGACGAAGACGAAGACGAGGACGAGGACGTGGTGCAAAGGAAGTGAAACTGGAGGAGAGAAAGAAAGATCTTGGATTTCTATTCTTTCAGTACATACATACAACATCTTTGCCTCGCAATTTCTCATCCTTTGACTTTTATCTTCATCTCTCTCCCAGTCTACATACAATTTCTCAATTCTTTGTCACGGTGGCTTCCAGAATTTTCCGCGTATACACTATACACCCAAACAGCTTCGCAGGATCCATTTTCCGAGGACAATGAAAACACTCAAATTTCAAAAGCCACGTTCGTCTCTTCATTTTCCTTGAGTTCTCCGCCTATCTGCTAATATCTGTATCTGGGTGGATTTTCTAAAGATAGACGAGTGAGCAAGAGTCGAGTGGAGAAACAGACAGAATCGGAGAAGCAGACGATAAAGACGAAGAAAAGGAAGGAGATTTGAAATTTCTTATTCTTGTTGGCCATTCTTCTCTGTCCATCCACAAGAAGTGGAGTACAGCTCTTTTTTCTTTAGGTATTTCCTCACAAAAGCCACACCAAGATAAAATACTAAGAACACACATGTGCTTACTGTCTTTTCTCCCACTCACTCACTCACACGTCATACATTCAATTTAATTGCAATTGTCATTGTCACTGTCAATTGAGCAGACAAAACATAACAAAGTCGGTGTTGTATAACTCAAATATATCGTCATTGCATGCATGTATATTGAACAACGTTTGAGTTTTGAGGCTAAAAGTAGGAAGAAATGCAGACTAAAGCGACTGGACTAGAATCTAGATTAAACATTATTGTAGGATTGTAAAACGTAAAAGTTTGGTGGCTTGACTTGCCTTTGTACAATACAAACGGGAGGCAGAAACAAGCAGAGGCAAAATTCTTTACTTGTTTCTTTTTATTCTCGTGATTCTTCTCCTTATCGCAGTGTGATCTCTCGTTCCGTATTTTTGTACACTTGTAGATATTTTTGGGGATGGAGCACCAACAACAAGCGATACAAGTTGGGCCAATATTTGTAGGGAACGAAGAAGAAGAAGAACAAGAGCTCCTCGCCATTTAACATGACCGACAATGAGTGAAATCCACTGAACTTTGTACTTGGTACATACACTGCTGATAGAGTGCAGGACGGAGTGAAATAGAATGGAAACCGAACAAAAAGAGAAGATGAAGCGATGGAAACTCTGCTTGGCTCTTTACTCTTTATCTACAGCTTGTATCTTGGGTATTTATCTCATCTACGGTTTGGGCCTAGGCTCTCTGGCCTTTCTTTATCTTGTTCCATCAACTCACGATTCCAGCAACAGCAATGTCTCTAACGTAAAACTATCTAGAAAAACAGTAAAAACAGTGGGAATCATTTGACTGCATCTCTGGCCGTAACTTTGCTACTAGTAAACATGTATGTATGGGGGCCAAAATAAGTTGTGCACACAATGAAGAAGATTTTTGTTGTTCTTGTTGCTTCTGCAAAGAATTTATACATTGTATACATATTACCTTTACTTTGCTTTGTTTCATTTTATTTCGCTAGACTCATTAACGTTAGGATTTTCTTAATGAACTTTGTCTCCTATCTTTTGATTCTTCTTCTTTCATTGTTTGCCTATCCAGATGAATGCGCTAAAGCAAGGCCGTGAGCCAAATAAATTTGGATTCGGATCCGGATCGAGATGCAGAACAAAGCAAAACGAAGGACAGCAGATGCTTTCCCCGATTTTGCGGTGGTTCAACAAGGACTACATAAAGTTAGTTAGTTATTGACTAGTCCAATCGTCGGGATAAAGTAGGATACAAGTTGGCAAAATTTTACCGTTTCTATCTTCTGATATTGGTGAATTTGAGAGAAATGAAAAAAATGCTGTAGCTGAAAAAGTTGGCTAATAATAATAATAATAAGTTTCTCTTTTAGACGAGCAACTTTGTTTGTTTGTACGTTCGATACAGATACACAAAGAGAGTTTCATTATTTAATGTGTACAAAATAGTTTAGTTTATTTAAGATTGTTGATAAGGAAACCAACAAAGCAATGTTTGGGCTCTGGAGTTTGAACCGCACTACATACATAAAAGTTTCCGGGGGGTTTGGGGGTTTTCTGGGTTTGTTTGGCTTGTTGTTGGGCTTGACTTCTTTATTCCCTCTTATCGGATGCCAACTAAATATTTATTGGGAGGAATCTCTAGTCTGAATCCCCAATACTAATAAATAAATGGATAAAGGAATTTCAATACAAACACATACACATACAAAGACAGATACAGAATACGGTAGAATTCCTGTAGAAAATTCATAGCGGGCAGTAAGAAAGTGAAAGAATTGAGGTTAACTATGTACTGTGTACATTGTACATTGTACACAGTATTTTGGAACGGGGGAAATTAGTGAGGATTTTCCGGCTTTGACTACTGACTAACTGGGGGGTCACAATTTCAGATGTAGTTCACAGATACGCCGTGTAATGACATGACGTGGATGAACCCGATAACAAAATTGGACATGTACAATGTCAAATGTGTATTTTAAAAGTACATTGTGCATACACATTTGCTTGAAAAAAGATGAGCAACTGCCTCAGCGTTACGTGAAACATCCTCCTCTTGTCATTGTCATCGTCGTCGTCGTCGTCGTTGGAATTGTCGTTTTGCCTTACGTACATTCCAATTCCGTTCTGTTCTAACTATGTATGTACAGGTTTTTTTTTCTCTCCCCGGTTTGTTTGCCTAATCGTTTTTGCCCTTGTTCTCGCATTCCTATTTTTACCCCGGTTAAATATTGCCTATTTGGAAAAAATTAAAGGGGAGTTAAACACAGTTGAATTGCTCCTCATTTGACTTGACACAACATAAACCCCGCGTTTCATGTTCCACAACATGTATTTTGTCTTTAGTGACATTTTCTTGGGCTTCCGTTCCTTGTCTCATCTCTCGGCTTTATTTCTATTCTCTTGTCTTTTCGTCTCTCGTTCTTCCACATTTCCGCATGTTTATCTGTAAGTTTTTTCTAGTAAAATGTTGTCTTCTTCCTAGGAAACGTACATGACATTTATGCACATATTTTTGTGTGTATGTAATATATTTGTCCTGATACAAGTCGACCTGATTTACAACGCAGTCTTTTGTATTTTCGACGGTAAACTCCAGCACATGGCAGGAAAAACGGGAAACGGGAGAAAATGTGAACAAAATACAAAGACAAGACAATTTTGGGTTTGATAAAAACATGACTTGTGCCCAAAATGACGGTTATGACAATTTATGACATTATTTGGTCATTTTACCGGGGAAAATCAAACGGAGACTGCGAGAATACAAATTTTTTCTGAATAAATGTCACAGTGATACTATGTGTAATTTAATACTTGTACATAAGTAGGACGTTTCTGGTGCTCAGGAATTCTTACAAATTCATAAAAATCCAAGACAACGTTTGTTTTATAAGCAATTCTACCGCTACGATTGCACTGGACAAGGAAATGGTAGAATTTTCTGTAAAACACGGCAAAAGTTGCTGTTTAAATAAGCAGCTTAATTTGTTTGCTGTTTTTGTTGTTTCTGTCATTTTTGTGTTCTGGTAATGTAGACTAGACAGCCAACGTCCTTCGCTCCGATCCTCGGTTCAATTTAAAATGAGGCACTTTGCACCGCGTCTCAAGTCTCAAAATTGAATTATTTACCGCACTGCAGTCAAGACAAGGACGAAAACAAAACAAGGAGCAAGCAGAGAAGGGAAGAAGGAGAGAGAGAGAGTCAAGGAAAATAGCAAAGGTAGATACGAATGCAACTAATATACATTGTACAAGTGACTTTTCTCCGGTGCTCCTATCTCAAATTGCCGGCTCTTCCTCTGACCGTCCCCCAGAGTCCGTATCAGATTGCGAGTAGAAAACAAGTTGGAGTACAAATAGGAATACAAATGCAAACAAACGATAGCCGGCAAAGTTGAAAAGATTGGACACTTTTTATCTCGAATTTTCAAACTTTGGTTCACACGACCAGTGATAAGAGTTTGAAGCAAAATAGGAATCTTAGTCCCAAGACAAAACAAAACAAAGTACATAAATCCAAATCCAAATCTAAAGACCGGCGATCGGACTTGGGATTTAAATTCAAACTTGCATTTAGCAACGATCAAACAACAAACTGGGGAATGTGGTCAAGTCTCAAGTCTCAATCTCAACTCTTGTATATCGTTAAACGGCTTTTCCATTCTTTTTTGTGTGTATGAACATTGAACATTCACTGTGTAAATCAGTAGTACAATAAATAGTAGATGAGTAAACAAAAATTGGACAACAAATCCAACAGAAGCTGTTTGTCCTTCAAAACAAGGAAATTATCTTGGAGGAGAGACTGAGAAAGTATCCAGCAGAAAATTTGATGAGATTCGTACAATTTGTGAATAGTTTGTACATAGTTTATTTGTATTGTGCATGTATGTATATGTGGAGTGTGGTTTGATGTCAGTCAGTCAGTGGTTGATAGTTGATTCGCCTCTTTGTTTGTTTTGCCTGTCTCGTTGTCTTGTCTTGTCTTGCCTCGTCTCCAGCTTGTCTTGTCTTGTTCACTGTGTGTGTGCTGGAGCCATCAACTTGGAAGGATTTTCCACACTCTCCGGAATTACGACTAAATACTAAATACGATCCGGACAACAACGACGACGATGATGTGTGCACACGCTATTTAAACGGCTCGACAGTAATTGTTCGTGTCCAGCGGGGCAGTTCTCAATCTTCCAACTCAAACTCAAACTCAAGCTCAAGCTCGGACGATCATCGTCAAGCCTTTATGCCTCTCATTCCATATTGAGCTATAAACACAACATATATAATATGTATTTACTTACTAGACTTTTCAAGTTCGAGTGTATTTATTTATATGTATGTATGTATGTATGAATGTAGTACATACATCAGATTGAATGAAGGATGATGATAATGATGATAATAGTGGTAATAATAATAATAATAAATGAAGAATTGGAAGGAAAATGGAGAAAAGCTCAAGATTCAAAGGCTAACGATGAGGAGTGAAAAAAACTAGGGAAATGCTCAATGTATGTACATATGTCGGGTATATACACAGAGAGAGAGAGAGAGAGAGACTTGAATTGGACGGGTACATTCATAAGGAATCGGCAGGGTGGCCTCGACATCATAGGGAGATTAGACCCTGAGAATTCTTCCATATGTTGCTCTTCTTCGTGTTTTTCTTCGTCTTCTTCTTCTTATTTTCCTTCTTGTTCTGGAGCTTCCAGTTCCAGCTCCTTCTTCGTACTACAGTACACAGATATGTATGTATGTATTTAGCTCTACTGAACTCCATTCCCAATTCTTCGGCTTCTCCTTTTCTATTATTTCTTCTGCGTCTTTTGAATTGTGGCGATGGCGTTGGCGTTGGCAGTCGACGCTGAACACTCGAACCGTTGCCTCGATTCGATTTTCTACTGTCTTATGTAGACTTTTTACTGTATACTGTATGCTCTAGTATAATATTATGTAGTTGCATGTATTGTATGTAGTTGTTTTTGGTTGTTGGATGTGCTGTAATTTGACGGATGTATTGTGTACAAGTATCGGACCAAGGATGAAGTTTAATCTTAACGTTATGTATGTACATACGAGTCAGGTTTTTTAACCAGATAGAGATACAGAAGCAGATAGATGGATACAAAACTCGGGTTAAACACCACAATTTTTTACACGAGATCTCATCTCAACTCGCCAACGCAATGCGATTAGGACACAGATAAGGCCGCTCTTAAACTTTTTTAGAATCAATATTACTGCTGTTATTATTATTATTATTTTCCACCACTGACCATCATACATATGTTTGTACATAGAAAAGATTGCATTATAGCGTATAGTATTGTGCGGAATATCGGACATTGCGTGGAAGTTGGATGGATTGTTCCCTGGATTTTTCACTCTCGATTTCGATTTCGATTTCAAAAATAAAAATAAAAAAGTCTGCTTTGTGGTCAAGGAGGAGATGCAGCGGCAGATACAAATTGTATGTATGTAACTGGAAAAAAACTGTATTGATCCCGATAAATCATCCAGACAAGGAGAACATTTCCTTTTCTATCGCCAATCGTCATGCCTTTAAAAAAAGGATTGCTCTATATTTTTAGAGAAGCAGAGGCAAAGAGAGCATGAGCACCAATTTTTGAATGAGTATCGAAAAAATGTAGGATGGAAGGATAAAGATGTAAAATTCTGTAACAATCAAATTTAAAGAAAATAGTGTACGTAACTAAATATTAGAAATGGAAAGTCAAAGTTGAAAATGAACGTGAAAAATCCAAGCCACTGATAACGACATTGTATAGTATAATATTGTATTGTACTGTAAATGTCCGCATATTTTGCCCATTTAGCGGCTAAACTGTCAAGTCTCCACATGCTTTTTTGTTTGTTTTGTAAATGGAGCCAGACAAGAGGGAAGACGTTTGAGCCTGAGCAATTGAACATTGAACGCAAGTTGCCAGACACTAGACCACTTCCATCAGCAGCCCCAACTAACCGCAGCTTTATCCTCATGCTCATGCTCTATAAAAGTTCTATAGGCAAGCACTATTACACCATTTACGAGGACATACAATATACAATATCATTATTATGCCATGAGGACGGTTGACCATCGACCGCTAAAGAAAACATGTACATACAATATGTACAAACTATACAAAAGAGAGAAGAGGAGCAGCAGCAACCCAGTCTCAAATTGGGCCGTGGATTTAGCTATTGATTCATGTTCCAGCGGACAGAATCTTATTCCCTTGCATTATCCATTATGCATATGCACTAAAGGTCTGGATATGTATGTATACATAGAGTGTCCAGTGGAATTTCCTTCACTTGCTGTTTGCTTGGTATGTACTTACATAAGTTTGTATGATGTTATTTTGTGTGTGTGTATAGAGATGAGAGAAGAGGACACGCATTAAACTAAAGAGGACATTGTAGGAGCCGTCACTTGCTCCTTTCACCCGCTCGACCATGACATATCGAGTGTCAAATAGCTCCTGCCTCTTTTCTTCCCTTCCCTTTCTATCCTTCAAATTTCTGTCTCATCCATCCTCAATCCTCAAACTTTTTTGTGTCTCCTTCTTCTCGCGTCTATTCACTGTCATGTATTATCCAATATCATTTCCCTATACATGCACATAAAAAACTAAAGACTTGCTATGCACGTAAATATGTATGTATATGTAGTTTGATGTGTCCTTTTCATGTTTTTGCTCTCATTTTGAATTTTCCAGGGAGATAAGCGCACAAGTATCCCAAGCTACATACAGGGTGATCAATATGTGTATTCCCGAAAGTAAAAAATCATATCTCAGGAACCCCTACGAATTTCGAGACGGGGTAAAAAGCATCTTGTAGACAAAGAACCAAAGTTTTTTTCGGCATATCTTTCATCCTCCAGGTGGCGCTAGTATCGGGGTCGCACAAGGTCAAATATTGACTGCCTTGGGAAAGACGTTTAAATTTGAATTTTGGCGCCAAACTAATTTTCTAAAAAAACTTCATTATTTTTTAGCGTATACGTGTAATTTTGTTTTTTGAAATTCAGCGCCATCTCTGAATAGGAATCTTTTGAAAACGTCATGTTTTCCCATAACGCAACGTAAAATTCAAAATTCCC
>JAQIVE010004438.1:0-14552 GCA_034698285.1 Sminthurinus bimaculatus | reverse complement strand
CTAACTACATGACTAATAGCTAGTTAGCAATTGGCCGACAAGAATAAACGCATTGCTGTGATTCATTTGCCATGCTTCAATAAAATAGTTATAAAATTTTAGAAAAATTCAATGCAAAGCACTTGAAAGCTGTAAATTGCTGTATGTAAGTTTTTTAAGTTAATATCAATTGTACAAGAGGAATCTTTGAAAGTAAATCTACTTTGAATTTAAAATATTTTTGATTCTGACAACTATCAAAGGCAACATAAAACACGCAGGCATATTCTCGTCCCTTTACAATTGCACATGCAGCTCAAATCAGTAGACATCACAAAATACATCTTTATCCCTGTTGGAATGAAAGTAATGATCTAACCCCTCCTTCCACCAAAAAACGCAATAAAACTCGGAAATTAGGAACGCAAGGTTGGGATGTTCTATATGAATGTAGAATGTATATCTCATACCGTGGAATGTCGTGAAACACACGAATGATAAAATATTAATAAAAAATCTAACGGAGGAAAAAATGTAATTAAATTTTTTCAAAGGCTAAAACATCCAGATAAGATAAACAAACTCAATTTCATGCGTAGTCTCCGTCTCTGTAGGCTGCAGTGCGTACATACAACATACATAGGTAGACGAGATACGCTGTACTGTACTAAACGCAGTTATACATAATAGTAAATGCAGCTCGACTCTCACTTTAATTACTTTTATCAGATAATCTCTATCTTTCGTCTTCTAGATACTTTCAGCTTCTTCCTCCTTTTATTACATTGCCCTCTCATACTTGTAATATATTTTATTTCATACATTTATTCAGTGTACATTGTACATTCTACACTGTATAAATGCAAGCATAGTACAGCTTTAGCGATTAGCTTTATACTTGAGGCTCTATAAGGATACAAATGTACATTGTATATATGTGGACGCTGGGATCGTACAAGTTTATTACTCCTTTCCGGAGATCAAGAGGAAGAATCATAAAATGAAGAAAAAGCAGAACAAGAAGTAGATGAAAAGCTTCACCAGGAGCCCAAATAACTAAAAACCCGAGAAGATAACGTATAAAACTAGAAAGAAGGAAAAGGAGAAGCAACAGCATTGAGATAAAAGGAAGCAAAAGAATATTACTATACACGTATAGATACGCAAAGAAGATGAGAGTGCAAAGTATTATCTTGGTTTGGAAGTCTGATGGCTGGAAGCAATGTAGTTTTATCATAGGTGCATATACATACATAGACACACATCTAGTAGTCAGAAACAGTAGAAGCATAAACGACAGAGCCTTGGACTTTGCTCTTTACTGTACCAAGAAATGAGAAGACAACCCCGTGAAAAATCATAAAGATACACACATTCGACATGACCTCTCGCCTGACCCACATAATAATAATACGAGGGCCATAGAGTACAACATATGCAGTGTAGACTTTAGACCGTACAGAATATGCAGGGTATTCTAGAAGTGTACAATGCGCATATGTATGTATAAGTGAAGTAATGCTGATGACTCCTCAGACAATCCATCATTCATACGACCTCTCGTCTGTCAGACCCAACAACAATAATAATTGAGCATTAGTTACACTACAGTTTCATTTTCATTGTGCACCATGCACAGGAACAAGATTCAGTGCTTGCATTTAATATGAAGGTTTGACACTGAATAAGTTTTCCTTTGATTTGTCACCTTTTTTCCGAAAATCCTAATCTGTATGCATCAGTCGGTATAAAACTGGCAAACTTTCATTGGTTAATTTCAAACAACTGAAACAGATGATGAACGAAAATGAGCCTAAATTTAACTGTATGCTGTCTAAAATACAAGAAAATTCAATAACCTCCCTGTGCCAAACCTCTCTAATAGAGTTTACATTTGGTATACAATTTTTGGGTTCAATCGCCACACACAATATTTTTGATAATATATTGTCTATCCATACTCGTCCCTAGAGTGTCTACATCTACACTTGTACAATAATACATAAGGGCTGCATTAGCACCAGGAGTCCTGAACAACTCCAGTCAAGTGTTTCGAAGCTATCAAGCCATCAAATGTGTAGCCAAAGGATACATCATTAAAGAGAGAGAGAGAAAGAGAGAGAGAGAGAGAGAGCGAGAGAGGGAGAAAGAGTGAAAACACAATAATGTACAAACACACTCACTCAAATGTGAAAGCATCCAGCTTTAATATATTATGTGAGTGTATGTACTGCAAGTAGAAAACATATATTTGGTGATTGTGTATCCACGCTGTGGTGTGGATCTGCCTGTGTCTCTCTGTGTACATCCGTAACATCCCTATGAATTATGAATTAGCCATTATTTATTTAATCCGACTTGCTTACTTGACTTTGACTTTGGGACTTTGGATAAGGTTAGGATAGGATCGGATGGCCTGGCTTTTGGCTTTGCTTGGTACTGTTTGGTTTGGTTGGCTTTGCTATAGATGTTACATACATATTTTTACATAATGCATGTGTATCTACCGACGGACACTTTGTATGTACATTGTGCATCTTCAACGTACAGACCATCTATCTAAACACGCATACAATTATTATAAACACGATGAACTTTTGGTGCGTTTCTACACATGTTCTGGTGTTGGTTCAATTTAGACTGGAATAATGGAAACAAAAATACGAGCTACAAGAGACTAGAAAGCAGTTACATGATGATTTAAACATTAAAAGTCTGCGGAACTGGAGCTGGATTCTCTACTGCGAGAACCGCATGTGATCCATCTCTCCTGTGTGTGTCTATGAGTGTGTTTGAACTGTGTGTATTAATAATATGATTGATTTTTCGTCTTGTCAAAGATAAAAGAAGACTGTATATACATACGTACAACATAACGAGTAAGTAAACATATATATGCAGTAAAATGTACAATATGATGCATTTGAAGGATGCATGCGGACGTCGAGGAGATGAACAACTGATGGATGATTTAGTTTTCCGGCTAGAGATAAAGGAGAGAGTCAGAGTCTATTGAATTCATTAAAATATCAAAAGTCATCAATTATATTGGTAAACTTATATGTACTTTTAGTGGGAGTCTAGCTGCAATTACACCGTGGTATGTTTTTATGTACAGATGTACACATATTAGGTATACCGCAGTCACTTTACAAAGTATACACTTGCTGTTTTGTGTACTTCCTCCAAGGAAAAACAACGGTCTATCTGGAAGCCAAATCAAACTGTAAACTCAAATGATTATGGTTGGAGGGTTCGTCATGAATGAATCTGATTTTGAGTTGGATTAGAAGCTACTCTCTCTCAAATTATGATTATTCCTAGAAGATTCTCCTTTGTACACACAGTTATCATTTATGCATTTCATGCTCCCTTTCATTCATCCGCCTTTGAACTGTTGACTGTAATAATAATTCCAAAACAGACAGACTTCTTCCTATACATTATACAATGGAGCTCTATATTTCATAATGTATTATTATCCAGGTTCAAAATCAAGTCAAATTAGCCGTCTTAAGCAAATTATAACAGGATAACTACACTCCCACTACATAATTTCTGATAATTTTGTTCTTTTACTTTGAACTTAAAGCAAGATTAGAATTCACAACTTGGAAAATAAATCTGTAACATTTATTTAAGTGTTTCCGGTTTTATTTGTACGTAATTTCCAATTACTATCTGTAGAAAGTAAAAGTAATTATGTACAGTTTTATGAATAAAAGTATGTAATAAATATATGTATGTTATTTTCTTGTGCTATTTTGGAAATTTGACGTAAATTTTGAAAAATAAAAGGAAAAGTACTCCATTTATTTTCCAAAATCTTCTCCTTTCGTTCGCGGATGGAATTGTACATATTTTAATTAATAATAATGTAATATTCCAGTCCTACTATGCTCTATAAATAAATACCACCGCCGCCCTCGTTGTTCTGTACGAGAACAGAAGACAATAATTTTCTCTGGAAAATGATCATAATTTTTAATAGCGGACATTCGAATATAGACATACTTAGAATTCAGTTTTTTACATAGTATCCCGACAATTACTTTGTTGTGTTCATTAATTCTTCTTATACACACTTAATACATACCCATTTGTATTAATTCCTGCTATCAAACTGGCCAGCCAGCCAGCCCGCCGACTCTACTGTAAAATTCAAATACCACAGTCTCCTTGAATTCTTTTTACACGTTTTTTACACACTTGAATCCAGCACTGAAAAAAGCATAGCAATACGAATTAAATTTCATTTTAAAAATTTCAACTTGTACCTTTCTTTCCTTCTCTCTGTCTCTGTGGAGTAAGTATGTAATCAACTTTATCCAGATGCAGATATCAAGAGAAGAAAACTCACATTACAAATACCAGAGAAATACTTACATACACATATAAGTACACGGAAAATGCAAGCACACACCTCTTGATGCTGATGTGTTCCACAATTTAATCTGTATCATAGTAATAGAGCGTACGTGCATGAGAAATAAGCAAAAAAAGAAGAAGAAGAGGGGTGAAAAAAAAGAATTTTTTCCATCAGATTCGGTTTTAATTTTACTCACATCTACTCCTGGATATTTTTCATACACGATTATGTGTGTATATGAAAATAAATAGGCATAGATACTTACATGAGTCAAAATACAACTCTTTTACTTTACTCGTGAACGTGCATCATTACTACATCGTACATATTATGTTGATGGCGACGGTGTATTATGCATTAGAGAGGGAGGTAAGATACATATGTATACACATGTGTGTAATGCATGAGGAATGAAGAGAGGGTAGTAGTACTAATATGTAACATGGAGAAAAACACGATATGTGGCACAGGTAAAAGTCCATGAAGAGATGATAAAGACAGACCCCCTACTACCAACTGGAGCAATAATACATGAACTCTAATGTGAAAAGTGTACGATGTACGATCAAAAGTGTGATGATGATGACGGTGATGTAGTTGTTATGTTTTGGATGCATAAAAGCGTAACAAAATAATACAGAGAACATGCACATACATAATACCTACATTTGTACTTGCTTACATGCACACATGAATCATGGAAACGTTGTCAAAAAAACAATAATGTCAAGAAAAACTCTCTCTTTCCCTCTCACGCATCTATGTATGTATGTACTCAGGTTGTAAGTTGTAAGTTGGGTGATCTAACATTTGCAGGTCATGCACATCATGCTCAACTAGAAAAAAATGAGCCACTACACTTGAACTTGATTTTGATTTTGATTTCCATCAAGCACGAACAGGAGGAGAATAAAGTGGAAGAACTACTGCAGACGGGAGCACTAGATATAACATTTTCCATATACTACATCGTACCGTACTGCATTAGCACAATTCATTGCACAGTTTTGAATCAAAAATGATGATTGTAAAAAAATTAATTCTGTTCAAAAAGAGAATACGACTCGAAAACTTGAAAGGCTTGTGCTTGCTAGAGAGACTTGCACTGTAAGTATGTAGAATGAAGAATTTTTAAACGAGGAATCGATTCGAGGATTCCTTGTTTAATTTTTCTAGACTATTTGCTCCCAGTTCTTCAGTATATACCGTCTTGAAATTTTTTTAGCTGAGCACTGTACAAAAAATAGGGAGCTGCAGATCAAATTAAATTTTCAGAGGAGACAGAAACGAAACATATTAAATGAAAACCTCGTGATTTTTTGTGAAATATTTTACATACATTTTACAAACCTTGTTTTTGTTCTCCTTCTACAAAGGATTGTTCTCACAAAACTCCATAATTATTATAGATTAGGAAATACTTGATTTCAAATATTTGAGTATATCAGTAGTTTTTCGTATTTATGTATGCTGCGTATTATGGTTACTTACATGGAAAGTATACATATTGGAAAAAATTGTTTCATTCACGACTTTTTTGTTCTTCATGTGTATGTAGTTGCACTGCAAGGTGCTTCATGAAGTTTGAACTATTTTAATATTACAGTGTTTGAAGATAATAAGATAGCCGGCGAGAGTATGGGCTTAACCTTAATTTATTTCATATACGAGCATATTAAGAGTTTCATCCGCAATTTCATTTCGTTTCATTCAAAATTTACGCCATAATACTCGTAAATTACTGTGTGAGTGGATTTTTGCTCGAACATTGAAAAACTTTCTACTGCAATAAACGTACATACACGTTCTAGAGGGAGACAAAAAGTGAATATTATGAATAATAATAGTCTTTTTAGCCATCTTTTCTCATTGGCACTGTCAGGGAAGAAACAAGTTGGTGAACAAACTTTGTTCATTCACTGAGTACAATGCATGTAGGAAGTAGGTGCATGTAGTTACAGTGCTATTATAAATGTAATGGGATTACAGGCTGGACAGAGGGATCTATTGTGTATTACACTTTACAATTTCACAAGTGTGAAATTCCATATGCCTTAACACTGTAGCAATAAGTACATTCACTCTGTCTGTTCCCGCAGTATCATGGTCATGATTATCTGAATGAATTTTCTAAAGGAAAAACTTTCCGCCACAAACTAACTTAATTATGACAAATTAGAGGTGGAGAAACAACATGTAATTGGAATATATTCTTGTGACCAGTGTAATAGTTACGATTGACTATCTCGTGTAGTTTTGTTTGTATGTACAATGTACACACTACACACACAGTCGTAGACAGTTGTACAATGTTTCTTTGCAGTGAAAAAGAAACCAAAAGGGCTTTTCCACATCTCCTCTGTATTTCTTGTTAGTTTCTGTGATTCTCTCTCCCTCTTTCCCTCAGTCTACATATCTCCTTTTTCAGTTTCCTGAGCAGAGAGGAATACAAGGGGCAATTACAAGCAATTTATTAAATTATACGACCAGTTTTAACAACTTAACAACTATCATCTAGATTTCATGTTTTGCCCTTTGTTTTTCTTATTCATCCAGTTCCATGCTCAAACTTCAACTTTGCCATTGTATTTTATTTCATTTCATTGAAACGCAGACTGATGCCGTCTTTGTCCTGATGTCTTTTCTTTACTTCTCGTCTTATTTATATAACTACATACCTACATTACGTAGTTATTGGTAGCACAGTGCACAGACAAGTTCTGGAGTCTGGAGACAAAACTTGGTAATACTTTTCCTGTTTGGAAAATGTAACTAGTAAATTCACGTTTTTGTTCTAATTGTCTTTATACTCAAAAGCAATACTTTTTGGGGATCGTCTTTGTATTTAATCAGTTGTCAGTTGGCCAGGATGTTATAGGTTTGATAGACTGAAGAAATGGTAGGAAATCTTTGAAGATGAAATAGACAACTTTTAAAACGACGATTTTTTGAACCTTTACTGGCGATTTTTTTAGAAAAATCTGTCGAAAAAAGACAAAAATAAGGTTCTTTTTTCTTTTAAATACACAACTGTACATATTCACACATTTTTTGTGTGTCGTTGGGCAAACTTTTCTGAGTTTTTAAATTTTTCCATTTTCCATGAGTACAAAAGTACGTATTTACATTAGGCATATGGGAGCTTGGAAGACATGGCGCTTTGATACCAAGTCGGCATTTTTCAAAGGTTTATTATGCGGTGGATCATAAAATAACAAAGTTTTTTCACAATGTATAAATATAAATAATCATTCAGCGTGGGCCAATTATAATTTCCTATTTCAAAACCAACTTAGAAAAAGAGTTTGTTTGTTTTTCTCAACGTTTTCAGCTCGGACTGTTTTACAGATATAACAAAAACTTTCCATCTACCTGAATCATGGTTACCGCTTGCCGCAATGACAAATTCGTGGTTATGATAATCATTTCTGCAGGATTTGGTATGCATATTGTTTATTTACAACTATGAAAATCATCATCATCGTCAACCGGGCAAAAAGAGATAACTCTAGTTTGTATATTTGATACTTAATAGTTTGTACTTATGTCTGCAAATGTATTATGTACAGCATAAAGAAGTGTTAAGTTTTGTCGGTTTTTATGGGTAAAAATATTGGCCATAAACATAATTAGGCACTAAATTACAATCTTATTCACACTTTGTATATGCAAGTGCCAAAGAAAAAGGCATTATTCAGACAAGTTTTTCATCATGTGAAAGGCAAGGCTTATTTAATGAGTGTCATAGTACAACTACAATGCATACTATTTAATACAGATACTTAATTTATATCCATTACATGCTAAAAGGATCAAAACATATCGTAGTTGTAAATTGTAACATGCAATAATATAAGAGTTACGACTTACAATCTTGGAATAAAAGAAGAAGGATCGGATGTGAATATTCTAAAATAAGTAGAAAATTCTTGACAAACAAAAAAGACGGCAGAATACAC
Organism: Sminthurinus bimaculatus; assembly: GCA_034698285.1. Lineage (NCBI taxonomy): Eukaryota > Metazoa > Arthropoda > Collembola > Symphypleona > Katiannidae > Sminthurinus > Sminthurinus bimaculatus. The sequence goes on along the minus strand of JAQIVE010004438.1, from coordinate 6,245 downwards.
TAAATTGCATGAAGAATCGAGACTCTTTATACAGCAAAAGCATAAGTTACATTGTAGACTCAATTGGATGGAAGATCGAGACTGTAGTCTGGAGAGACATTACACGCAAACGAGCATCATCAAGGTAATTTTCATACGATACGACTCAGTCGGTTTGCTTTGAGCATCAAAAATCAGAGGAGAGGAAATGCGCTTCATTCTTCAAGGTATGCTCTCCTTCAGTTTCAATAAAGCCCGTTCCAGTTTTATAACACATCACATCACAGATACGTGTAAGTATTGCACCAAGTTTTTCTCTGATATGACTTATTCTAACAAATGCGCTGATCTCCGAGAAACTCTTCTTGTCACTTTTATAAAAAATATTTTCCACATACTAATGTTACACATATCTAAATCTGTACAAATTGGGAAAGAAATTTGTCTACACCAGAAACAAAATGAAAATCTATACAGCAGTAAGATGATTGTGAGATTCGGTTCATCCTGTTCGAGCACGATCGAAATGATGACGATGATGACTGTACACTGTATACTGTATATTGTATATATATAAAAGGAAAAAGAAAGTAACCAACGGTTAGATGCGTCTTCTACTTGAAATCATCTCAATCCTTAAAATTTCAATAGAGATCGAATCGAGTTGCTGCCTCATTTATTTACGAATATTAGGCATTTCGCTTTACTCCCAAGCACTCATTTAGCCTTCCAACTGAAAAGATGAAAATGAAAACCGTCTGTGCGGTTTGAGACTGCTGAATTCCTCATTTTTTTCCTTTAAAATTATGTGCGTATGATCTATCCGAAGAGCTCGAATTGTAATCGCAACCGTGTAGCTCCTGCAACATAAATTGGACTCCAACAGAATTGGAATTATCATGTGCACCGATATTTGATTGGGTACTTGAATCTGAAGAGGTAAATTGTTCAAAGGAACTTATGAATATTGAACATTCTTGTGTCTGCTTTGAGAAAGAAAAAACTAGATACATGAACCTAAAGCTTAAAGTAAACGAGTGAAACGCCTCATGTATGCATAATGTATATGTACAACATACCGGCCAAGGATGAGTTTACCAGCTTGCTATTTGTGTCAAAAGTCCAAATTACGTTTCGTTTTCTACATTGAACTTCCAGTACAAATACGAGTGTATGAAGCTTTTGTCGAATTGAATTTATAAAACGTTTCAACGCGTGGACCTTGTGTAATTGTATAAATAAGGTGCATGCCGCATACTGCATATTGAATTTCATTGTGTTAATATAATTAATATGCAAAGGGAATGGATATGGATGGAAATGTATTAAAAATGTTTTCATTTTAATTAGTAAAAATACACGAGAGGAGCAGGAAGTAATAACTTTTCTCCGTTCCATGAGGACTTTTATATTTTACACCGCTCTACTTGTTTAAAATTTCAACATGCTAAGCTAGCTCTTGTCGGACTTATGTACTTGTGCCGACAGAGACAACTCTAGCACGAAAATTAGAATGAATTCCGAAACAATGTAAAATTTAATATTCTGTTGCATAAATAATTTTATTTTTGTATCCATTCTACATAACAATACAATGAAAAAAAAGGATGTATAATACTAAACGCATGTGAAAGAGAAAGAATAGAAACAGAATGGGAAATAATATGAACATGTAAATTTCAACTGTTCATTTAAAGTGTATGTGTATTGAAAAGAACAATTGAAATTTAACAAAGATTGCGGTTTGAGGATTTTTGTGGTACTTCAATAAATACATGGTAGCCGAAATAGAAAAAAAACCGCCCAGAAAGGTATATTATACATATTACGGCTAAATGTGACGAAAACCGAGGGGTAAAAATAGAAAAATCGCCAGTGTGGTAGTGCCGATGGTTTTTTGTTCTACATCAATAGTATGCTATACTGGTGCATGGTGCACGGCTGAATAATTGTAGTAACTAGGAGTAGGATTGTGTATACATAGAACATAACAATGCAACGTGTATGAATTCAGTGTAGGTCACGTACTTTCGTCCTGTCATGGTTCATCAGGCTATTATTTGAGATTCACTCAAGCATCTACAGTTTCACTGGATGCTCCCTCCATGTCGTTCTCTCTCTCTCTCTCGCTTTGAATTAGAATCGTCGTCCTGCCTTCGGAGAAAGAGAAACCGACAGAATTTGTTCCACGGGCGTTTTTCCTACAAAAGTCCTCAATGCTCAATACTTTTCTGTACGTAAACAATACATAAGCAATACATTACACTAATATCTATACTCTGTAAACCCTCCACTTCCGCCGTTTACTTTATCAATTCAACATTCAACTCGATAAGAATGGATCGACAATCTATCGCCTTTCTTCTTGTTTCATTTACATTTTAGCCAGTCACAGCCTTCAAGTTTCATATCATTACACATACAATATACAAACTATATACCACCGATTGGATTTTTTTCTAGGATATGGATACAGATCCTAGAAAAAAGTCAACCGTCCGCATGAACAATCAAAAGGAAAGAAAGAAGCAAGTGCAACAAAGAAGAAAAAGAGTGAATGTGAGGTTTTGCCGGTCTGTTATTGCCGGAAAATATATAAGTCATACATACATAGTACATACAATACAAATAGAGAGTTTTTGTACAAAGACAAAGGCAACACGTCCATTAGCTCCATAGTAAAACACACATGAATTACACACTTCAACACGCTATATTCGATTCCATACGTGGTACGTCTCTGATGTTATGTGTTTATGGAATACATAAGGTATGCCGGGACTGAAACATCTCTCTCTCTCTCTCTCTCTGTTACAATTTCCACCACCCGTATGAATAATGCATTAATTTATTCTCCGCCGTGCTTCCTACACATTTTACTTTTAGAATATTCTTGGACGGAAAACGATTACCTGCAACAAATACTTATGAAACCTCACATTTTCGTCATCTTCTAGCTCAATAAAGACGGATAATATGCTGCTAACTTGGCTATTTACAAAGTATTTTTGTACAATTTGAAGGCAATAAAATCCAACGGTGGCATAATAAGTTCAAGAACTATTTTGAAGAAGTTGTCCTCTTTTCCCGTCGTCTTTCGTTTTTTACTCATTGAAGGTAGCCAAAACAGTTTCCGTAGCGAAAGGCGTGTAGGTTTGTAATTTGAAATTAATGGTGAACAGTGAGCAGGGAATGAGTGCACAAGAATAATAAACCGTTGAACGCATCGGTATTTGTTGTGTGTCTCAAGTGAAATGCCTCTGCTCTTGTCTTTTTATACTTTTTTATAATTGAAGATAATTCACATTTTATATAAAGAGTGAATGAATATAATGAGCAAGAGGTCTACAGTTTTGAAATGAAAGCAAAAAATTGTCCACGATCCATTGTACAGGCTTTGGTTCTGAAAAAGTGTAAAAATCGTCGTTAATTACAAACCTGCTGTATTACCTGCTTGCAAGATATTGAAAATCGAGGAATTGGATTCGAGTGACGAAAGACTTGATTGAAAAACAATTCCAAAAAAAAACCTCTGCAACAAGTAAAAAGTAGGAGTAATTGTCAGCTGCTCACCTCGCCTAATATATGCATATTGTGTACATTATACATGTATCCATCTATTATGTGGTGACGCCTTGCATGGAACGAAGCAGCTAAAAAATCGTCAAGTTTTATAAGCGTTTGATCCTGGCATCCGTATTTTTGATGAAGCCGCTTCGATATGTAAATGTACAATAGTATGGATATTATGCAGGTATACATAGATGCAAGATGCATACATTTAAAAATAATGACTTGGATCAATACAAATACAAACACATAAAACTAGTATGAGTAGTGTGGCGGCACAAGAAAAATGGAGACTCGCCTAGCGAGTAATGAATACGAGGAACGTATTACAGGGTATTTTACGCATATTAAGCAAGTTTGATTAAGAGCAGCAGCTGCTTCTTCGTACGATCCACACAGCACACACTGCGATCGTTTGTCGTTTGACTTCGATTAGTTTGCTTTGGCCATCAGTCTTCGTCGTCGACTTTACAAAAAATATGTTGAAGCTGCAGAAGGAAAAGGCGTTCTTTCTCCTCATAATTAAGACTGATTTCCCAATGCACACATCACACCACACCATAGCATATATTTATTTACGATCACCAAAAAAAACTAACAACAAGTGCTCATTATTTCCATTCCGGCATTTCTGTATAAATATTTCATAACTTATGAGCAAGTATATAAAAAAGGAAATGAATTTACCACCAAAACTAGTTAATAATGAGATGATGAAATTGGATAGCCTTGTGTTGAAAATGTATGTATAATGTTACGTAAAAATTAAAAAACTTTCTCGCTCGTAATTTTAAGTAGTGGCCAGATAACACGACCTTTTGAAATCATGGTGAAATAAAAAGACTGTTTTAGATACGATAAATGAAAACATTTCTTTCGATTTGAGTTATGAGATCCGTAGTCATCGTAGAATATAGTTTTATTATAGTTCAAAATTTTCGGGATTTTTACATTATGTACATAAACACACATATAGACACATACAATAACACACTTCATACATACATTCATAATGCATACAATAGTACAATAATAAATATAAATAACACGCTGTTGTAACAACATTATCATTTGCTCACTCATTTAAATCTTCTTTAATTCCTTCATCTCCTTTTCATTAAATGACTGGAAAGGTACATTTACCTATTGCTTCGTTTGTTTTCCTTATTTTCTAATCATACTAATTACTAATTATTTATATGAAGTCGCACAGTACAATGTCTTATCAGCTACTACTTACAAATAAACGTACATAGTTAAGCTCTTACATGTATAATACAATATTTACACACAACCACAATCCTGTTGCCATACGCCATACGTCATTCAATTAAGGAGTCGTCATCTTTTATAAAATTTGAACTTTCGGGCAGCCTCTCGGAGCAGAACTGAAGATGAAATTCCCATCTTTTCCTTTTCTTGTCTTGGTTCGACATCCAACTTCAAACAATGTTGTATTGTGACAGATTTTCCATTGCTTTTTTCGTCAGGTCTGTAAAGAAAAAAAGAGCAAACAAAAATTATTATGATTTATTCTTCATCAAATTATTTTTTATTAGGTTTCAATATAGCTTTTATGCTTTTTAAACCTCATTTTTCTACCATCAACCATAACTTGGTTTGGTGTGTAAGAATGTAAATAATATATAAAGCATTGAATAAGTTCCAAGAAACGGGGTAAAATCCCAAGTGTAAGTTTATGCCCTCTAAAACACACTTATTTATGAGCATTGATTTTATCCCAAGAAAAACAGAATGAGAGAATGAGACAGACAAATTGCCAATGATTTTTATTGCATACATATTTACACAAGAAAAAACGATAAGATTTTTTCAAGACATTCACGAGACATAAAACTAAAAAAAATCTCAACTTGTTCTGTATTTGTGTATGCCATGTGTATATTATGTTTGTGTACATATTCTTTGGGAATAAAAGTTTCCTCCTTGATTTCTCCCTAAAAGAACGTGACTGGTTTTCCAAAATTTGGTTTTCCACCACAAAATATCATATAAAATATGAGAGAACGTAAGCAGTAGACACAATAGATATATGTATCTATACAGCCCAGCAGTGACTCTCTGACTTTAGATGGGAATGGTAATGGTATAAAATATAAAAGACAACGACAACGACAAAACGGGCCACAGTAGCAGGCATTTAGACACTTCATAATGGCTTTAGTGCTGTCTCAAGAGGCTCTGTGGGCCAAAGATAGATATTATTGTACATATATCTACATTGCAAGTTTTTTGGGCCCTTCACCGAGTTTGTAGACTCTCGATTCACAATCTCAAATCTCGGTAGCTCGTCAAATCAGTTTACTTCCCTTCATATCTAGATACACAGCACATAACCACGAAAACAGGAGAGATTATAAAGAGAAACAGAAGTCAAGCTAAACGAGAGAGACACAGCAGCAAGAGCAAGTTGAAATCCACTAGCTTATCCCTTTTCCCTAATAGCTCCACACTGCACATAGTTTATATACTTACATTGTGTATTTTGTACATAGTACATTGTACATGGACAGCTAGCTGTTTTACGACTATTTTGGCATTATAGTATTAGCAGCCTGGAGATTTCTGCAAATGGTCGTGTTTTTTACTCTTCAATGGAAAATGGAGACAGCACACAGTTTTTCTGTAGGTAATACATATTATGTACTCACAAGTCGTATTTGTATGTATGTGTG
>JAQIVE010004437.1:0-14554 GCA_034698285.1 Sminthurinus bimaculatus | reverse complement strand
ATTTTTTGTGTGATTGCAGAGATCCAAAAGGAACGATATGAAGGGGTGGCTGCTTAACTTTTCACCAAAATTGCAATCTGAAGAAGTCTAATGTACATAGATAGAACTACAGAACTAGCATCTTCTGGATGTGGCATTCGAGTTTTCTCTCGGCATGTTTCTGCGATTCGTTATCCACACCGGAAAACTGGGGAAAGCAAGATAAAAACATGTTGATGGCTGGTACAGCAGTTGCTAAGGTTTTTAATGTAAAAACGAGTACAGTACAGTTATAGTATTAAATGCAGGCGCTGTGTTTCTTCCTTACCTGCTTTGCTCCATCATTCACTCACATTCACTCACTGACGAAAACTAGGAAACTTTTGAGACCAGCAAGAAAATAAAGAATGCAACATAGAAAAGGAGAAAGCTGAGTGACCGACTGACTGTGAGCGAGAGCTGAAGTGTATGGAAATAGCAAAGAGAGGATCATGTTTCATATACCAGCTTTCATTTTATTCTAAATCACATATCGATTTTGTTGCCTTTTTTATGCATACAACCTTTCCCAAGAACTTTTGTGTACATGTGTATACTTTATACACGTCTAACATCTACATTATTTTATTCCACACACATAATATACACAAATGTGTGCATTTATACTGCAACTGTATACGACATGCTAAAGCAAGTTATTTCCAGCAACTTTTTGTCTTTTTTTCTTTCTTCCTCCCTCCTTTCAGCCGCCATTGCTCCAATTTATTATATATTCCGGCTGTCAATTTTCGCGCAACAACTCTCCTTGTGGGTTATGCATGAGTCATGCCCATAGTACATGTAGTTGAATTCTGAATTCACAAAAATAAAGAATAAAAGGTTCCTTGAAAAATTCATCGGCCCAATATACAAAAGACGGGAAACTACAAAAGAAGAAATGATATGTAGCTACACGAGGTACATACTTTATAAAATATAATAGCGAAAAACCTAACAATAAGTGAGTCATATTAAGACCCTATTTTTACACACAACCTAGCCAAGGTTTTTTGAAACCACAAAAACGTCACAAAGCCTGGCACGGTGAAAACAAAAAAAGTAATCAATTTAATTTTTAGCAAACATGTTTAAATTTATAAAAACGATGGTTTTTAGGGCACTTTAAATTCAGTTCAAGTTTCATCGTCACTTGGAAATAATTAATACAATAAATAATGCATGTATTACAAGCGGACACAGATATTTTTGTTTCAAATCCAATTTCTGTTGACAAATTGGCATAATGTATGATGCATGATGATGATAGACTGCCAAATTATTTAAACTGCACATACATATGTAGGATCTATTTTCATAGGCCTCATTCCTCCGGGAGAAATGTTCTACGTCCCTGCCGGAAGGGAAAACTCAAGTCTAAGTACACAAGAGGAAAGACATAATAGAATAAATAATATGGAAGACAGGCAAAGGAAGGGGAATTGTAAAAAGTATACCTGCGAAAATTCTGCCGTCGTCAGTTGTTCAAATAACTGTTCAAAAGTCGTAAAGAGGAGAGTAGAGGCGGAGAGTGAGAGAGAGAGGAAGGAAGGAGAAAGGAAGGATAAATCCTCTATGTGAATGAAAGCTCACAGCTCATACATTTTCAAGGAGCTGTAAAGCAAGGCGCATGCATGAACAACTCGACATCGTTATTCAGTGGCAGAGAAATTCCCAGATTTACAATTCATGAACCATACTCACGAGCATGGTTCAACGAATCTTTTATACATAATATTTCCCTGTGTATATTTTCTATGTGTATGTACATATTTCCTGACAAGTGTTAGACTTTTGCTGGGTAAAACTTATCGTTTATAGCTCAGTCTCAGTCATGGAAAAAGTACCAGGAAGACGGAAAATATTCTGATTGTACAAAAACTAAATTTAAAGCAATTTGCAAGGCGATGAGGACACTTATTGTTGCAGCTGGAACTACTTGTACAACATTTGTTCTTGCTCCAGTTGATTGTGTAGGAATGCACAATTCAGATGGTCCATCAAGTCAAGAAGAAATGGCCTGCAACACGACACACAGACAAAATAAATTCTAACCTACCCCAACACTTACTAAATTCAGGATCTGTAAGTAGGTCGACGTAGTATCTAAAAGATCTTCTAACTATAAGTTTGTCCATAATACATATTTATTATGTACTTAATAAAAATTACACATCCATATTTAAGCCGACAGAAAAGTTCCTAGATTCTTGAGTTGTATAAACATGGCTGATTCCTAATTTAAGCCTCTAATTCCTTGACTGATACCCGAAAGATTTCTGTACGTTTCTTTCTATAAGGGTCTTCTACTTGGGTTTTAAACTATTTTGCAAGTAAGCTGCTTCCATGTGAACATACCTAACATTGTGTAAAAATCTCAAAATTTGCATACAAAGGAATGAATTCTTATCGGCCGGCACAAAAAGTTATCACTATTGATTATGACTTAATGCTTATGTTTGTACATATGTACAAAAGATCATATCAAAAGTCAGAAACGGTATTAAATCTCTTATATCTGGTATCGATCGCTTTCTAAACGTCTTAACTATTGTACATAATGTACAGCAGTCCTATTGTAAGCAAACATTCAATACCAACATCATTAACGATCTTGACGGAAGACGAGAATATAAAAAGGTATGAAGGAAGTTGTAAACTATAGCTCTCCGAGGTCACCCAGTTATGACTGTAGCATTAATTTTAATTTCTTTTGTAGATACTCACAATCCGCGTGGTATTGAAAAAATAATATTCTAAATAACTAAACAAACGAGCTAAGAATCAATAAAGATCGAGAAGTCCAAAGCTCCAAAGTAAAGTATCTTTTGGAAATTCTTCCAGTCGGAAAGAATTTTTTTTGTCAAAGTTTTTTCTTTTTGATGTGAAAAATAGCCAAATGTTTGGGAAAACGAAGCCCGTAACAGCAGTGTACAAACGTACTGACGTTGAACGACTTTTTAATCATGAATTATACCGATCTAGGAAATACTTACTAGTCCTATTAAGAGTTAAAATTAAAATGATGCTTCACCCTGTGCTTAATCGTCGAATTAATAATAGTAGCATCGATTTATCGAAGACGTGCGCATTCCCTTATACGATTTTGATATAATGTGCAATATACATATACAGGTGATTGTGCAACGAGCTACATAATATGTACTAAAACTAGATACAATTGAACGTATTGACTTGCTATTTGCTGATAACGACGCTACTGTTGGTATTTGCTCAAAGACATTAGACAAAACTAGACACACTCATTAGCAATTACTGTTCTTTTCTTTATTTACTCGTATTCGTAAAATAATCGTTTCATCCTTCGATCCCGCTCCAATAAAGAACTAAATGAATGGCCGAGTGATCAAATATTTATCATGCATCATAGTGTGACTAGCTGTAGTTGTAAACCATGGTTAAACGAAGGTCTCAACTTAAGTACGTAGTAATAGTCACTAACAGTAATGGCAGTAATGCATATACAATAATGATACACACAAACTTTAATTGTGATTACAGTTCAAGCACTACCACCAAAACCTAGAAACGTAATATATCCAAAGGAAAGCCGCCATGAGAAATCATTACGGTTTACAATTATATGATCAATACAATAAATATTAACTCAAACCTGCTCTATTGATGGTAACTAATGGTTGGCAGTTCTAATTGTAACAACAATCGCTTGTGCGAGAGCATCGTCAGCAAGACAATAAACCTATTTACTTAATTACAAATCATGTACATGCATAGCCTTTGCTTTCTGCGGAGTTGGTCTTCTAAGAATATAAACTTTTCCCCACAATACTCATAATGCTTTGAAAAAATCAAGGATTGTATTTGAGCTCTGAATATTTCCTATTTTGTGTATCTATTATTGAATAATGTAATTAAAGTAAAACTCCAGTTGGAATCTTCCCCAAGTCTACATTTGTGTCCGACGTTTCCACATTTTCTTCACTAAAGCGAATCGTGAAAACTTGGGAGCTTTTAACTTACAAAGTTTTCCCTGTGTTTTATGTCTTTACACAGGATGTATTTATATGTACATGTCAATGGTGCGCCTATGTGAAGTTACGTGTGATGTAATATTTAATAGGTACAAAAAGATGAGGAGCAAAGAGATCTGTGGAGCAGCGTATGAAGCAGTGTGAAGTGGGTGCAGGCATAATAATGTATAAACGGAAAACAGATAATACACATTGCAGCTCCTTCCTGTACGGATCGTATTTTTGTATACCATGTCTTTTCTATACCTGCTCTCATTGCTTTCCCCCCTTCCTTTTCACGCTCATGCTTATGTATTGTATACATATCTGCGTGTTTGACGCACAGACGTTTCCGCGGAATTGCTGAGCGAAGTATGGAAAAAGAAAAAAAAGAGGTGAAAGAATGGATAAGAGTGAAAGGATGAGAATAGGGAGACAGCGCGGGAAAGTAAATTCTGATTCTCTATTATTCGTCCTGGGGTTGTAGCACATTCAGCACACTCATAAACACATACAACTAGTACTCACGACATGGGTCACACAACATAAGAGGCAAAGGAAAAGCAAAGCAAGCACGTAGCAAATAACGTGATGCATCAATGTGGCTCTATCCGACGACCATTTCAGCGTGTGCAAGATGAAAGATTTATTGATTCGACACAGAAGCAGGAGGCAGAGACAGTGAATAGAAAGTAGGAAGGAACATACTGAGTGAAAGTTGGATGTTGTGGTAGCTCCAGATACAGAAGGAGAAAGAGAGAGAGAGAGAGAGAGAGAGAGAGAGAGAGCGAAGGAGAACGCTGGAGCGAGAGGAAGGTGCTCTATATTATTACGCACAGCACGGAGAGTAGACGAAACGCCGACTTTCTCATTTTTTTGCACCTTGCCATGTAAAGAGAGGAAACATGAAGAGTAAATTACTACATTCCGGGTATTCAAACCGTATGGCCGTATAAGGTTGTGTGTTGTGGATATAGAGCTCTTTGACGCCCCTTTATAAAAAAATTACCATAAACCTGTTCTCGTTTCAAATTTAGGACTATGCAAAATTTATTTTCAGACGCAAAACACTAAACCGACGCTGGTTAAACTTACAAAAATATTCTCCCTTGGCCCTAACAAGGCCAAATGTTGAAATTTATAGACCCTTTTAGTGATGAGAAAACCTTCAACCTTTTACAAAAGTGGAGATACATTTGTTTTATTTGAAAAATGTACATACTTTAAAACTTCCTCCTCAATGCTTCGTCAACAGGTTTACTGTGTTATTTTTTATAAACTTTTTCATTGGGAATTTAGGATGTTTGCTAATAAGTATACAATGTCAATCTTCGTCGATTCCCGTGATTTTCCAGTTGATTTCACAGACTTTTCCATCGTACGCTTGTCAAATTCTGGAAAATCCATTTACATAATACTATGTAGGCATGTTGGAAGTAGCAAAATTTCAAACTAGGTACAACATTTATATCTCGCGTTGCATTGATGACGACTTTTAACATGGCACATCCTTCATTATTACTAGGCATATACAAGGCAAGATTTCTGAATGTAGGATAATTGCAACGATCTAGGATATGTGGGATGAGCAAAATTCGTGTTTACAGCTCATGTTGAGCCGATGTGTACATTGTACATACATGCGTACATTATTATTATGGGGGGTTTTCTTTAATTTCCACCTCATTGGAGACTCATTTCCCATATTTCCAGTTCGTGTCATGTGGAATTCCCCTGAGAGGAGGAATCATCAAGTTAGTCATTATACTCGATTCGCTCTATATAATTTACACTCAGCTTCAGTTTTTAACGACGCGGAAGCACAAAAATTCATATCTACCTGTACTCATAATAAGTACATATCTGTGACTTTAATCCTGTCTTCCGAGTTTGTTACATACTTTTGTATGGTATGACTTACTTTTGGAGCATTCTTATTACATTTGCGCATATACATAGATTATATGATATATATAGATTCTCTACTTCTTCATTCTGTGACGACGTTTCATTTTGTATCATTCGCACAAATCTCGAGCCAATGAAGCAATTCAAGCCGAGCCGAGCAAAAGTCAAAGTCTAAGCCAAGTCTCTCAAATTTGATAATCCATATTATATTATACATGTATGTAGTCTATGTATATATGTATGGGTTTTTATCCTCAATAGCATTTATAATAGGCACGCTCATCGTCTTGCTCGTCATCGTCTGAAGAGCTGTAATAAATAATGAAATGATCAGCAACTATGAAGTACGCTATCTGCCTCTTTCTATGTCTTCTTTTCATATTCCAGGAGAATTTTTCCAAGAACTCAAGCAGAAAAGAGAAAGAAAGAGGTGGAGAGAGAAAGAGAAAAGGAGAACAAGCTAGAAGAGATTCTGTTGAAAGACTTCCCGGATCCTCGACATGCTTTCGATCTATCCTTGTTGTTCAAAAGAGGTCTGAAAGAGGATGTTGAGGAGATTTCAGACATAAAATATATGAGATGAGATGATATGATATGAGAGACGGCACGGAGATATGAGAGAGAAAGTTCTCCTTTGATGTTTTTGAGCTTATCGAAAGATAGCTATCATGTACAATAAAGGCTCAGAGAATTCTTTAGACTTCTTTCGCCTTCCTGTGCTTTCTCATTCTCTTTCTCTGTCTATTTTTATTTTTTGACAGTAATTTCCAATACTTAGCGCAGTCATATACAGGCACGTATATATGCACCCAAGGTGGAATGTGGAGAATGAGAAGAAGAAAGGCTCTCAAGTCTCACAAGTCAAATTGAATCAAAATTCCGTGATCAAAGACTGTGGGCGACGATAAAATACAGGATAAAAGTTTCACGAGCACACAATGGGAATAAAAAACATTCGCTTCCTCGAAATGAAAAACTTGAAAAAAATTAAGCCGTGACTCAACTCATACTCACTCTAAGCTAATAAAAAATATAAAGCTAAGAATAAATTTTTTTTTACGTTACACTTATACAAATATCTGTACATACAAATGCGACGTAAGATTTATCGGCTTTTTACGCCGATTTCAAATATGTTTCATCAACCTGTGAAAAATAAAAATAAAATCTTTTTTTTTGTTCAACATCATTAATCATTTGATGACTTTTGACACGCTGCAAATACGACAGCATAAAGTTGACATAACATGCTAGTCAAAAAAAGAGTCATTAAGCCTACAACTTCGAAGTTACTTTTTTCACGTGGCAAATAACAAGAAATGTATTTTATTAACAAGTACTTATTACTTATTTCTTATTTATAAAGACTCATTTTTAAATTAACTGTAGTACTTTGTTGTCATAAAAAATTGTGCGGCATTTCGTTGTAGAGTTTACAGGGAACGGGGAACGGCTTTGAGATGTGTGATGACATTTAGAGAGAAATAGTTCTTAGAGTTTAATATAAAAAAACTACATGGTCAATCTTGTGAAAATAATTTCAGTCTCGGTCTTTCTTTAAATAACTGATAAGATGAAGATAACCCTCAGGAGAAGCCAAGTTATTTTGGAGATATATATCGAAATTTAATCAGTATCCCTGTTTCAAACAGATTGATAACCACATTAATTTATTCCTTGTGTTTTTACTCTTTTTGAATATAGGAACGGCAAGCGTGGAAGTAAATGTTGGTGATTCACCTGGAATAATCAATATGCAAACTCAACAACAGCAGCAGCAGCAGCAAACACAACAGCAACAACAACAACAACAATCACCTCCAAGTGGTCAAAATAATAAACAGAATAGCAATGGTAAGCCCAACGAGGAGAAGACTAAGGAAATGATAGATCCCTGGGAGAATTTTGATGCACATAGTGCATTTCTCGGCCCCTCTTTGTGGGATAAACGTCTACCGTATGATGGCCAAGATTTTAAAGTGAGTTACATATTTAATTAAAAACTATTTATCTATCTTCGCAATGGCTTCATAATTAGTTAAAAAATACTTATATTTTAAGTAATATTTTTGGAAAACTTCTGCCACAAAGTTGTTCCCTTGTACATACATAATATGATTCATTAAAACCTTGCTATACACAGTTGGAATACATGGAGTTGGAAGACTTCCTTCAAGAAAATGGCATTCCTGTGGATCCAACAGCCGAAAATGGATTTGTAGGGTCCATCAACAAAAATAACAGTGGGCCAGTACAACAACAGCAACAACAACAACAGAGAGAATTGGGCCATTCGAGTAGTTCTCCTCCAATTCCATTTACCGCACCCAGTCAATTCATGGCTGGACCAAGTCACCTCAATGGAATCTCACAAATGAGATCCATGACCAGGTCACCCTCGCCGAGTGACGAGAGCTCTTCGTGCAGTCATGATGTGAGTCCTGCCGTCTCTCCCGACTCCACACAACTCTCCGGTACATAAAATACTATGCTATTTTGATTCTCGCATTAGTTTACTAGAACAATTAACTTCAACAAACAATTAATTAGTGTGCGTATGTACATAAATGTTCAATGTATGTATGAAGGGCGTTCTGTTTCCAAAATGCAAATTCCTCTTCCTTTCTCCCTAGCGGAGATTGCTCTCGGTACTATCCCAGGTCAGGACGGTCACTTTGATCCTCGGACTCGTGCTTTTACAGACGATGAGCTCAAACCACAACCTATGATCAAAAAGTCGAAGAAGCAGGTAAAAAATGTAATTTCTTACAAGTATCTCTTCTCTCTACATTTTTCTATTTTGTTACTTCAAAATACATTAATCTTCTTTCTCGTTGTCTCTATACCTAGATACTGCTTATCTACGTTGGTACTTGCTTGCATGATATCAAAATCTCCTCAACATACTTACACACATTCATGATTCATAAACATACGAAAATTCTTCTTTCGTTGTTCATCATTGTATTTTGGGACTGCTAAGAGTAAAACATGACTCCCCCCCCCCCTAAAAAACTATATAAAAAATACCATTAAAGTTGTTAGTTGTTGAAACTTGAAAGCGCAGAAAATTTCTTTGATTTTTTCGCCGAAAATGCTTCTATCTTTATCTTCGTAGAATCGCTCACCACCCTGTGCATGTAACTCATTTTTCTTTCTGCGAAAAATGTTTTTGTGTTTTCAGAAACAAGGAAACTTTTACAAACACGCTCATGTAAAATCAGTTCAAAAGTAACAATTTCAAATGGCTTATGTTATGTAATGGAAAATTGCGAAAAGACAAAGGGCTTGCATTATTCGTTTTTTCCATTGTGGATGTCTCATTAAACGAACGTAATATGCACGATGCATATTACGTCTCTCCTTGTTAGTTCGAGAGGTTTCCAAAATTTCATATTTCACCTATTGAACAACAGCGTTATACCAAATAATGTATCATAATACATTCTGTAACTATGAAAAGTAACAGGAAACCAAAATTAGACTTCTCCTTTCAAATAGCTCTCCATTTGCATGTTGTGATATTCTGTTGCCTATATTGCTTCGACTCCTGGGTTTGTTACTCTGTGTAGCAAAGCAAGTAAGTCAGCGATAGAGTACGGAATAATTTATGGTCTAAAACAAATAATAGGAAATCGGATTCAAATAAATATGAGAAAATATACTGTAGACAATTTTAGACTTGTAAACTTGAATAGTTAAAAACACGGAGAATTTCTAGGAAAGACGGCAAAAGCGCCTCCATGAAAGCTGTTGAGTTAGAGATGGTGTCAACAACTTCCGACTCTATATAGGCTGAAGTAAGAGTAATTCAAGTATATAAATTGTACAAAGTGCTTGACTTCATTATGTCGGAAAGTGTCGAAAAGACTTTAACGAAGCTCAAAGGCTCACCGAGTCGTTACTACTTTCTATTCGATCCCGGCTCACCTGGAAATGTTCAAAATGAAAGAAAACTTACTTCACGACGTACATGTTTTCATTATTATGTGTCATGTCCACACATACGTTTCTCGATCGAGACGATCTATACATACAAAAAATAAAGTTTGTAAAAAGAGACCTGCGTGCCGTGCAAAGGTCCACGAACGAGTATTCGCAAAATAGATATAAAAATAGTTCATCTAGTTTTCAAGTCCGGAAATTATAAATATGTTATTATTGATATCAAAGCTGTACATGTGTATGTATTCAAGCTTTTGTGCTATAAATGAAGGAAAACCAATTCAGCTTCTTGACATTTCATGTTATACTCGACAATTCATGCATAGGAAATATTTAACACCAGATCAGACTGCAATTTGAACAAATATGATAATATTCACAGTATTCATATCACACGCGCTTAAAACGTCATTAACTCATGACAGTTATAAATTATAAGTAAGTATGTTTTTTGCCTTTTAATGAAAATATCGATTATAGTAACTACAGCAAGTAAAATAAAACTTCTCCATCCCGACCCTATCAAGTCCTTTTTGCTTTTTGGATAGGGAATAAAATTGGGTCATAGTTTATGACAAGTAATTGGGTTGCACTTGAGAAGCATGAAACTTGTCTTCACGTTAGATACAGATATATACAATTATATATATATGTATACATACTCACCAGTTCTGAGAAAGTTCTCGACATTTGATGTTTAAACTTTGATGAAAAGTTTGTATGTATTTATAGCTAACAGACTGTTTCTGCTTCTGCCCATTTCGGTCCATATGTCTAGAGAGGAAACAACTTTCTTCTTCAAAAAGCATTATTTTTTACATTACTCTTCAGCTCAAAGGATCAAGGGGCTGCTTGATTTGAAAATGCTCACAATTTTCTAGAAACAAATATCGGTACATGTAAAAAAAACCTTGTGCTTTTATATAGCCTTGACTTTTTTCCAGCTCAATTCCGTACGGATTATTTTTCCCCATAAAAAGGGAAAAATCATCTAGTTGGTTACGTAACTTTTATAATTCTGGCTAAAATGAAGGATTGCATAATATCACATCCATACATATAACATACATATTTATGCATTATACATACCTTCATCATCAAACAGTTGCGTACAACGTTTCATCGCAACACTGTAACAACCTCTTCTAAATCAATATTTGTACAGCTTTCAAAAAGTATTAAGTTTCAGTGTTTAATTACATTTGTACCTTATTTCTAATACACACTTATAAGAGAGGGAGAAAACAAGTCATTTGTCGCTTTTACTGATTGGTAGTTGCCTACGAAGACCCACAATTCAAATACACTTTGTAAATATTGAAAACAAACTTGTATAAAAGAGCAAACTGTTTAGCATATCATATTACACTTTTCAAGTTTAAACATATTACACATTGCCAACATTTTCTCCAATGTAACTTCTTTTTTCTTTCTTCAACTGTCTATCGTAAATTTGTGTAAGTTCGTTCATTGCATGGAAGTTAACTTGTCTTATTTTACATTTGTTCAAATGTTAACAAATACAAAATAACAACCACTGCTGCAGTTTTGGGGAAGGCAGTGGTCCTCGACAATCATAACAATGATAAAATAA
This sequence comes from Sminthurinus bimaculatus, assembly GCA_034698285.1. Classification (NCBI taxonomy): domain Eukaryota; kingdom Metazoa; phylum Arthropoda; class Collembola; order Symphypleona; family Katiannidae; genus Sminthurinus; species Sminthurinus bimaculatus. The sequence goes on along the minus strand of JAQIVE010004437.1, from coordinate 3,100 downwards.
AATACGTGTGGTAAGAATTATCCAAATTTAATCGTTAATTTGATGCTTTTTCTCTTTCAAGTTTGTTCCCGACGAGCAAAAAGATGCCAAATATTGGAGTCGTCGTCGAAAGAACAATATGGCCGCAAAGAGGTCGAGAGACGCCCGGAGGGTCAAGGAAAACCAAATTGCAATGAGAGCTGGCTTCCTCGAAAAGCAAAACCACGTGATGAAGGAACAAGTTGAGCGAATGAAGGAGGAGGTGGAACGGACCCTGAAAGAAAATGCTCATCTAAAGGAACAATTAGGTCGCTGCCAACGTGAGCATTGAGAATTAATCGCTAATAATAAGCATCACCATCATTGTTAGTATTCCCCAACTCCCAATTCAAATCCACATCCAAAATATTAACAATAATTGTATTAACTAAGAAGAAAAAAAGTGTACCTATGTATATACATTATACATAGACCGAATATATCCAAGTTATGAACTATCTACATATATGACCTACGAACTTAGATATACAATAAATACACCTCAAACCTCAACATTTACACACTTTCATCATCAACACCATCGTAATAATAATCACCATTATTGTCAATATTTTCTTCAACTTTTACACATTTCTTGTGTTGTAAATATAACACTATATTACATGGTATATCTTATTCAACGTCGTCACGTACGTCCCTTCTCAATATTTACAATTTAAATATTACATACAAGGTAACAAAAGTAAGAAGGATTTGAAATTATTGTCCTTTTGTCATTATAATGTATGTACTGGAGAAACGAAAAACGAAACTTGAGGAAGGCTTCTGTTTATTTATGTTTCATGCCATAATATAAATATTATAAATATTGTATATGTATAAATAGAGAATTTATTATAAAAAATAGTGTACAGAGTTTGTTGGAACCATCAACATAGGGGAAAGGTCATGTGTTTATGTACATAGTAGAGAGGGAGAGAGAGAGACAAGAAATCTGATTATGAAGATAATGTCAATATTTTGCCATGTTGATGTCTTCGCTATTACGTCTTGTACATTGTACATACATACATTGAGTATAATATATATATTATTATGTCGGTATGGATGCACTCATACTGTTTTGATTCAGTATAGAAATATGCAAAAGCTCCAGTTTTTTTTTCTTTCACTCGAGCTCTTAATGGAAAATTTTGTCTTGAAACGTAACACTATACAAAATTGCAACCATAAAAACTTTCGGGTTTCATTAGAGGTTTGTTATCTCCTTGCTTCCAAAAATTAGAAGGTAGGCCAGAAACTTTATCACTCTCACCTCTTATACATAAGTGTACATACTCACACAGACTTTTCAATTTGCCATTTTAACTTTCTCCCTCTTAACGTAAATTATGTACATGCGTTTGCCCACCCCTTTCTCCAGTGAAAATTAGATGCCATACACACATACGTTTTCGACTAAAAGGCCGTGAGTTGTACTTTATTAGAATTATATATTTTTGTCAGTGCAAAGGTTAGAAAATTTGTCACGCTGCTCATTTGATCAGATAATCTATCTCGTCATGATATATTATATTCCTCTAACATTGTGTTTGTATAAATAATACGACTTTATAATAGAGATAGAACGGCGGGCAGTTCATTGGATCTCAAGGATATAAAGCTAAGTATACGTCGGGAACAATTAAATACATATTATTCTAAATGAAAGGACCTAAAGCTATAACAATTATTATTACATTGTAAACTGTAAAATAAGAAAATATATACCTTTAAGCTTACAACCTTTCCCTTCCACTTGATTTCATTTCAGTCCAGTTTAAATTTAGACTCGGAAGAATCATGTTGTTGCTTTATTGTTACTTGTTATTGTTTACCTTTCAAAGTCATAATCTTAGTTCAGAGATAGGAAGCAAGAAACCACCAAGATACTAACTATATATTATAACTAATATTATATTATATATTTTTCATAGAAGAATATTTTATTCCACTTGTACTAAAGTAAAGATTCGAAAGAAACGAGATAAATTTATCATGAATGCTCCATTCAAGACCTTGATATCTTTTATATAAATTGAAATTTATACTATTCACGTATTGTGGTATAGTACGTTCTAGTATTCCTAGCTCTGACTTCGATAAACAATAAATGACCAGGTGCTGACTGTAAATCATACAGGGTGTAAAGACGTATGGATAATACTTAGCATTTCTACTCTTGAAAATATACTCCATAATATCTGAATTTGACTCCATTCGATTTTCCCATTGTATAAGGATTTAAGATGGACCAACTTACAATGCGTAAGAGAGTGATTATTAAAACATGGAGCGTGTTTCCTAGAAAGAATGCTTGTCCTATACAAAGTACGTCATATTTAAAAATAATATTTTATAATAATAACTAAATTCAGCGTCGATCACGCTCGTGAATACCATAAGCACAAAAATAATTTTGACACTTTTCTCCCATGTTTTGACCTTCGCAATGTGTATGAATGCAAATGAAAATGATTTTTGAAAAATCAGGAGAGTAGAAATAAAAAAGTGTCAAAATAATTTTGCTTCCAAATTCAGAAGTTTCATTTTTCACTTGCCTGACCGAAATCCTGTCCATAAAGCTAAATCGGGACCGATATAAATATGTAACGCTGATTTAATCTACCTCTTGATATAATGGTATGGTAGTCCATTGTTATTATAAAATGTAGCATTACTCTTATCGTTAGTAAGAAGTATATTATATATATATTATATTGTAAAATATTGTTGTACATGTTATAAATGTAATCATTGTTATTGTTTAACTAGTATGTACGTATCAGATATTAAATATTGTAAAATGTTAAACGTATGTTATAGATTAGTTCATGATTAATAGTTCAAATTTTATATATATGCTATATTACACGGCTACATTTATTGTATAATACTACATACATAATATATGGATCGTAATACAGATACGGATAGATTAGCTATATAGTCGTGTAATATACGTCTACATATTAAGGGGTAAATAATTGTCAGTCTTCTACGTAATTAGCATAAACTCTAATATGTACCTTCGAATGTATTACTTGCAAAATCAATCCGTCTACAAATTACTATAATAAAA
>JAQIVE010004436.1:0-14559 GCA_034698285.1 Sminthurinus bimaculatus | reverse complement strand
CTTATTTCAAATTAATCTTAACTAGTCAAATTATATTATATAGTAAAATAATTTAATCACTAACCTTGAGCTTAATCATTTTTTATTTTTCTCCTACACCAGATTTGGTCCTTCGGCAACGATAGAACAGCATGATGCAATTTGTATTTTACCGTTGAACATCGTCAATGAGAAAACATACATTTTCTTGTGGTTCTGGTTTATCATCCTTGCTATTTTGACTGGATTCGTCATTGTCTTCCGAACTGTTTGTATTTTACTTCCAAAATTGCGACCAAGACTGATGCACGCAAGAAATCGAATGGTTTCCGAAGATGCTATTGAATCCGTGACAAGAAATGTGTCCGTTGGAGACTGGTGGGTCCTCTACATGCTTGGTAGAAATATTGATCCTCAAATCTACAAGGATGTAATCGTAGAGTTTGCAAAGAAGAACGCAACTGTTGAAAGTAATAATCCAAAATTACAATCGTAATTTTTTAGGTAGTTTTTTAAGGAAACATTCGAAAATGAAAAGCGTCAAAGAAAGCGTAAAGCGTACATAAACACACAAGCAACAAACGGATAGATGATATGTCTTTAAATATCTTATATGATATGTATTATAGTTGCAAAAAGTTATAATATATATTATATATTGTGCCCTTGTTCAATAAATTAATTAATTGATTAATTAATTTACAATATAACTAATTAGTTAATTTTTTTGAATTTGATACACTTTGTACTACACATAAACTACTCATTATTGTCTCATTTTATGAGAACGCTATATAAATGTAAAAATCTGTTCAGAGAAGAATTTCATGTTATTTCGTATATACTCAGTGGTATATATTTAAATACATACAAGTAATTATTTTGATCTATATATAGATTTAATTAATCAATATCATTGTTATAGATCTTTTTTTGTTCTTTATCACACTTTCCACCTTACAGAAAAATGAGGAGATAAAATGGGAAATAAGAGAGACTATATTATACTCTGTAGGTATAGGGTTAGATTATTTTCTAGCATTTATTTAAAAATATTTACATAAGCGACATATTTATAAACGTTATGTAATACACATAAAATACTTATGATTGTTAATTGTTATGTCATGAAGTGCTGTAAACTTAATTATCTTTAAATAGAAACTTTTTTTTTGTTATTTGTTTGAACTTTTATGCCATTATGTTGTTGTCCTCACTTGTAGCACATTTTTTAATACTTTCCCAAACAGTAAGGAAACTCATTATGTAATGTAAGAAAAAACTAAATTATTGAGAAATTCCACTTTCAATTTTTTTTACAAAAACGGAAATTTAAAATTTTATAGCTGGAAAACTAATATGTATACATTGTTTAAGGATAAAAATATACTCTATTATACGTTTTATAAAAAAAACCTTAGAAAGTGTACATTAAATTTTTCAAGCGACATAAAGTGAAGGAAAGAAAGCGATAAAGAAAGTATAATATATTATTCTTAAAGAGGATTAACTATTTAGGTATGCGACAAAAGATAAATAACTTATATTATAATATATACACGTGTATATTACTATACTACAAGAAAATATGTTGAAGCTACTGTGTCAAAAAATAATGTGTAATAGTATGTATACATATTATTACATCATTGAAAAATTTCTTCGGATAGTTGATAGTTAAGTTCGGATCTCTACACATACATACACACATTCAAACATACTAACTACGTTTACAAATTATTATTGCTACAAAAATAAGCAAAATATATATTTCATTAGATCAGCTATATACAAAGAAACTATAATAATAACTACTAACAATCGTAAATAATATATTATATAAATAGTTTAATATCCAAATATATAAAGACGACATAATTTAATACGTTTTTCTATGCCAATATTCAAAGGTCTTTTTATACTAATAATGCTATAAGAATGAAGTTAAATTATAGTGCTATTGTAAATAGTATAAAATTCGCCGTAGACTGTAATATTTTGGACAGGCATAAAGAATACCTACAAAACTCAAAACATTTTATTGTACATATAGTGAGTTTTCAATTTATATGGCTCTCAAACTGATAAAAACTTGATATAAAATCTCGACTTGTATGCATGCAAAACAAACAAATGGATTATTCAGACATTCAAACCAGACATTTTCCATCAATATACATTATGAATTATGATTAACACACCTAGACATATTAGTCAATATTTAACAAATAATAAGAATGTTATTACATTAAGTCTTCAGTAATACATGTAATAGATAGTATGTATTAGAATGATTGCTTTGTTTGTTCATTATAATATTGTGTTTTTTAGACTTAAGATACTACATAACTGCTGTCACTGTTAAGTCAATGACATTTTGCATTTTATTGATGTAATATATTTATAATATGTATCCATTTCAATACTGTATCTCTAAAAAAACTAGAGATTCTAAATATGAGACAAAAATATATAGGTATTTACATTATCATTATGACGGTGAAAATTATTGTCGTCCGGAAAGAGGAAATGCTCTTCAACGTAATAGCATTATTGTTTAACAAGCAATTATTATTTAAAGAATTTATTATTGTAATACAATAACTAAAAGAAAAAAGAAAATGTTTAGCCTTAACCATTTAACTATGTACAAAAATTAGGGTACACAGTACACAGTTTTTATTTTATCATCATGTTATTTAATAGAAAAAAAAGAGGTCAAATCGTATTTTGACCAAATGTAATACATAAGATAAAAAAGAAAGCAGCAACAGCTACTACAAAGAAAAAAAAGCTTCGAAATAAAATGAAAAAAGCACAAAACTATATTACATTTGTGTAGAAAAATTATATTCTTTCTTTCTTTGCATTGTTTCTAATTGTAAGCATTGTTATGAACTCATCCTGAGTAATATAAGATAAGCATCCGGAATTTTTTATTCATACGGCATATTGAATATTTTATTATGGTGGAAGCATGCTTTACGGTTAAATACATAAAAGATACTGCTATAATTATATAACATATAACATACCATTTTTAACCACAAACACAGACATTAACCTAGAAATAGCACCAATAAAAACACAAATACTTGAGTTATTTGATGAACATGTACTTAGTTAAACATGGGTTACGAAATCCTTAAAAATATTACACGAGAAAAGTGTACACTCGCATTAATTTTCTTGCAACTGTCGCAAATTCTTGAATGCCTTCGTTATTCGTATTCACACTTACTCTAGTTACAAAAGACTGTGTAGCATAATGTAGTTGTAAAATCACAACGGAAAATAATCGCAGTTAAAACACTACACTGTCTCATGACTATAGTTTTTTAACGAAATAGTCTTATTTGTTAATGTTGAAAACGAAACATTTGAACTCACTCCAGTTGGTGCTGCCACTGTCGACAAACCTCGGAACTTTGAAGACAAAGACTTTTCTAAGATTTTAACTGATGTAAAAATGTCAGACATTTCTTTAAATCTGGTTTTATAAACTGATTATAACAATTAAAATGCCAGGTTTGTATTGCAAGGGACAATTGATTTATTATAATACTTGCAAACTGATCCACTTCACTCAAAATTATTAGACTTGTCCATGTTATCGAAATTCCACACTTTCTTTTCTTTCAACCCTTTTCCTCGACCGTATTTTACTAAAGAGAATATCATTGATTTTACACCATTCTAAACACTTTGAAAACATCTGATATTTTCAAAGTGCATAGGACACGAGTCTTGCAGCTATGTAACTGTATATATCTATGCATGCAACTAACACAACAATAATATAAAACACACAAACGATAATTAAGACTTCTCACAGTATTCACATCAGTTAACGATACCGTGTACTCACTTTTAAAACCAGAGTTGAAATTGTCAAATTATCTAACTTTTAAACAAGAAACTCAAAGATTTTCTTCTATCGCTCTCCATGTTTTTCTGTCGACGAACCAAATCCAACTAACCGCTAGTTACCGTGGCCCGAGCGGATATGCCTTTATTGCGGAAAAACCACGTAAAATGCCAGTGAAAATATCATGCTCGGATGATGGTGACTCATGAAATTGCATCATCACAGATATGTATTTATGTATAGGTATTAGGTATGTAAGCAGGTATACCTTTAGTATTGTTGTGAATTAATGTATTATGTAGTAAATAATATACTTATCCCACATACATGGAAAATCGTGTCTGAGTACAGTAACGTTTTATTAAAAAAGCCTGACATACATAATTTCAAAAACTGTAAAATAAAAATGCGTGTGTACGATTCTATGTACAACGTACATGCATATTATAATGACAACAAATACAAAACAATGGCGAAAAAATGCTGATATGTAAGACAATGCAAAACGTATTTCAAGCCAACAGGGGAGAAAAAAAAGAGGATAACTTACCAAAAAGCTGGTTCTTTTTTCACGCCCAATCTTGACTTTTCTTTTCTCTCGTAATGACACTTCAAAAATTCCATACTCCGACTTCCAAAACATTTGAGGCAGAAAAACTATTGCTTTTCAAAAAATAGAGAGAACAATACTCGTTCAACGATTGAATGAAAAATGGTAGGATAAAAGAACGGAATATTTGAAAGGCTCGCTCTCTTATTTCTTTCTTTCTCTTTTCCTGGTCGGTCTGGTGTAGCTTGCCCGTTGACTTTCGACTGTTGAAAATTTAAAAAATTGAACTGATTTTAGGATATCTAAATATGTAATTCGTACATAAATACACATGTTTGTTGAAGATTTGGGAAAACTTGCTGATTTGAGAAGCGCGTGGCTTAGCTCAGACCTGACTGATTCTCTTAAGAGGTATAAAATAAATGTAAATCTGAGACCAAAAAGTAACTGAGTGAAAGAAAGAGAGATAGAGGGAGAAAGGAAAGGAGAGCAGCCATAAGTTGACATCCTCGTATCATATGTTCATTATACATATTTAATATAGGTATATGTATGATAGTTATATCCACAAATATATCTGAATGTATAAAACTTGACGAGAAAAGAGTTACACATTCAAATATATAACATGTGTAATGTATATTATTTTAACATACATACATACATACAGTGTATGTAATAGTACATTACACACATATATGACTGATCCCTCTCATCTAGATGCATATGTTGTTTACGTCATGACTGAGAGTGGTTGATGTAGTACACAATATGTATGTATTAGAATTAGAATCCAACCAAACTCCATGCCCGATGAAAATACGGGAAAAAATATACTTGAGAAACGGGAGATAGCAGGTGAATCTCTCCATCGTATATTATGTATACAGACACAGACATAATGCAGAAAAGAAATGTATATATTATCGTATTATGTAAAATATGTATGTGTGTAGTGTCTACTACATAAGTATTATATACATACACATAATATAATCGTAAAAATATGGGTATACTATAATAATGCATTATTACATATCATATTATTATTATACAATAATATAGTCAGCTAATAACTTTAGTCTTTGGTTATTATGAGGATGATATGATAGAAAGAAGACGGTACACTTACGTTTCTTTTTCTTCTGGCTCTTATTGCTCCTTTTCTTGTTCTTGTTCTGCTGTGTTACTGAAGACTTTTGGCTTGGCTTGGACGAATCACTGTATATATGATAAGTTAAAAGTCATGGGGAAAATCGGAGCCAGTGTGTGTAGTCAGCAGTAGTAAGTTGTTCTCCGGATGCTCCTGTTTCTGTGTCTTCTTCTTCTTCTTCTTTGCATGTCTGTGTGTATTACTCGTATGTGTGTCTGTATAAAACAAGACTTGCTAATGTAATGTAATGTGGCATAATGTTCTTGAAGAGCGAGAAAACCAAGTTGCAAGTCCCCAACAGCCCAACCAAACTGAACCAAACGCCCGGGTGTTTACGACACCCAAAAAATCCAAACGTTTTCTCTCTCTCCCTCTCTATCTCTCTCTATTGCTCTTCCTTTCTGTATTCCCGAAGAACTATCGTATAGTCCCGGAAAATATGAGCATGTTGTACAGTTGTAGATAGTTATACTTAACAAACAAAAAGCTAAACCAGCCTTCTTACACTTGTCGTGGTAGTTTTCTTCAGTAGTGCATTAGCAAGGAACTCATACATTTCTCATACATTTCTCTACACCTTGTTCCTTGTTACACACTACACACATCCACTCACTCACTGTATAGTTTGTATCATAGTCCTAGATTACAATAGTCTGTTTAGTGATCAGCATCAACTGAAAAATCTCAACAATACAATGTAACACAATACAAAATATGGACCACTAGAAAAACACGAGCCTTTTTTGCCTTCTCACCTGTGTAGTTTTATAGTTCAGCATCTCATAGCATCCAAGTATACTATACAAAAAGAGGCCAAAAAGTCCAAAGAGTTCGACCTCAATTAGTGTTTGGTGGTTTTTCAAAAGTTACGGTTTAGCATTGTTATTGTTCACCACCGAGTTTCAAAAAATGATGATAAGAAGAATATTTTTTGAATAATTAGGCAGTCAATTAATTCTAAAGTGTATCACCAGAGTTTGATTTTATCTTGATCTTGTATAAGTAGAAAAGTTGATGAAAACTCCGACATCAAGATTGATCAAGTTAAATTAAATACAAAATACTAAAGTTTAAAACAAAAAAACAGTAAAATTTTAATTGGGATCTCCAGTGCCTTCAAATATTAAACCAAAAGGAACAATATATGATTGCCTTGAATTAATACAATTATGTGTAGAAATAAAACAAGCAGATTGTTGCCTAACTTTCAACATTTTTTGTAACGATGATAAGACCAAGAAGCGAAACATTTTCCGTCAAACATAAACTTCATAGAAAATTAGGCAAGCATATTGTGGATTCTAATTGAAATTAAGGACTTTGTTGTTACCGTCGGTTGTTCAAGGAATAATGTGTCTGTGAAAATGGAACAAGTGAAGAAAAAATAAGAAAATTGGTGTGTACTTGTCTTTTTCATATACATACCTATATTTATATTACCGTATGAACACACAACAGTATGTGAGTGAAAGAAAAAATCTGTCAAAAAATTATTTGTACAAAACCTCTTCTCTAAAAATAATACACATATAATAATATTATAATATCTTTTTTCAACGGTGATATGATATGAGACAATTTTTCGTCTCTTTTTTCCTCTCCGCAAAAGCCAAAACATATACGATAGCATATTATACGTAAAATACACGAGTTAAAGTTGGAGTTGAAATCGAATTTGAATCTTCAAGTTGAGAGAACAGGCGAAGAATGATTGAGAAAAGTAGAAAGATTCACAGTAGTCGTTTTCGTCGTCCTCGTCGTACTCGTGGTTTTACAAAGTGTGATCTTATGATGATATCATCGTCGTCATCGTGAGAGAGAGAGAAAGAGAAAGGGAGAGACAGATTGTGTATACACACACACATGTGAATGAATACAAACACATAATATCTATACAATACATAAGTATATCCGTGAACACTGTACACTGAAGTATGATGAGTATTTAGAGTACGGCCGAAGCTATACCGAGAAGGAAAAGAAGTATTAAGAGAATCAACTCCCACCGTTGTTATTATTATGACCCGGCAGCGGAGCCAAAATGTTCCGAATCCGGAAAACGTGCCCTCATTAGAATCTCGGTGAATCTGATTGCAAAATGTATACGCAATTATAATCGCATTGACTCGCATTGTAAATTAAACTGATAGAGTTCATTAAAGTGCCAATTAAATACACTATCCGTTTCGCATAAAATAAAAGAATATACAAAGTACAGTACAGTACAGTACAATACAATGCAACATACTAGTACAAACAATGCAATTCGCTATAATTTAATATCGAGTGAACAGAATCGTACATATGTAGCAAGAACTTGATTGAAAACTGAATTTTGTGTTTACATGCGTTATTCCTTTTTTGCTCTCTCAATCGGAAAATTACGTTTATTTTATCCCCATTACATTCTCTGTATACCTATAGAAGTACGACGACCTCAAAAAAACAGAATAGAATTATATGCTCCACAAAATGCACCATGTTCCAGCAAGTAAAAAAATGATCATGGAGATCAGATGACACCTTCTAAAAAAAGAGCCAGACCAATTAAGCAATTACTACAATTAAAATTTTAATTTGTATTTCCTTTACATAAAAGACACGAAAAGAAGCAAACAACTATATAATATAAAATGACTTGGAGAAGATGGAAATTAATGCATAAAATTATGGCACAATGACAAACACCCATTGCAGCTCGCATTATCGTCATTACACTAACAATAATAATTTGGATTCGAAGAAAATTAATTATTCTTCGGATATCGAAATTCGGAATTCGGAAGAGCAAACATATAAGCTTGAGAATTCCGTGCTCTTAATTAAAACAAGGACTGATAATAATAATAATGCAATTAAAAATATGGGACGTGAAACTGGAGAGCATTTTTGTGAATCTTGCATATTGCTAAAAACAAGATAACGACGGACTATACTTATAATTATTATTCAAGTAGTTGTAGTAGTTTTAGTTACAAAATGAATTTAATATCACTTTTAGAGCTAGACAAAAACTACAACGTGGATAATAGTAATAACAGTAATGATGATAGCATTAAAATAATTGTTATATGGGAAAACGTACGGAGGACATTTAGTATACACAAGTAAACGCTAGGTAATATTGTTGCTGTTTGTTTTACATAAGTAGTGAAAAAAGTGAAGGTGACATAATATTTCTAACTAAATAGTTATCAAAATTCGTAAATATAAACGTATAATAAAAATGCGACTTATAAAAGACGATTGTGTTTGTTGTTCTCCGTTGAAAATTCGTCTTTGTCCAGATTGATAATGACAAGAGTAATGGTCAAGTGAAAGGGGAGAAAGAGTGAAAGGTGTTGCTTTTACTTGTTCTGCTTCTTTGTTTGTTCCTATCTATATTCTCTCCCACGTTTGTGGTTCGCTGTGTTGTGTGAGACACTTAAAAACTCAGACAGATTTGTGGTGAAGGATGTGAAGGAGGAGCAATGTTGGACATTTTTCGAGGGTTGAAAAATTTGGTCAAGGTAAGCTAATTATGAGTTAACTTGCAGAACAAAAGATTTTAGCAAAAGTATGGACGAAACATCAAAAATGCATAGTCCATAGTATACTTATTATGCGTACACAGCACAAAAAGTATGTTTACACATTGTAAATATGCAGTTTAAAATAATTGTATTTCCATGCACTTGATATTTATTGGGATAATAAAATTATGATAGTCATTGATGACAGAAAAGCTGAGTAATTTAATACCCTATAGCCATTCGTTTATTTTTGCTTCAGTCAATTCCCTCCCTTCCTTTTCTTTATCTCTACGTATATAACTTCGGCCAGAAATGTCAAACCTTTTTTACTCATTTCAAATGGTTTTGTGCAAGAAATACAATTATTTAGCTCGTTTAATTGAAAAACAGCAAAATAAACCACATGTAAAGCTGCGACAAAGCGACAACCTACTTCGAATTAATGTCTGTAGTCTGTATGATATTAATTTAAAATTTTGTTTTTGTAAAGGTGAGCCATGTGCGAATTGATTCGTCAATCTTTCGCCTCCATTACAGCCTCACTGTGATGATACTGCTGGCGTTCTCCTTGATTGTGACCACAAGGCAGTATGTCGGCAACCCCATTGACTGCATTCACACTAAAGAGATTCCTGAAGATGTACTCAACACCTACTGGTGATTGCTTTCTTCTTTAAATCAAAAATGCTATAGTATGATATTCATTTTACGTCCAACTGGGAATTGATAACTGGAAGATTGTACACAAACAAATACAGACAGGAAAAACTGTGATAATTATTGGTCGGTTGAATTTATAACAACATTCCGTTATTTTTTAGATGGGTAGAATATGTATAATAAATGTAAGTAGGAATGAAACGGCTTGAAAAATTGTGGTGCGGTGTAACAAAGCAAAGAGAACAATCCTAAAGCTTTTACATGCGTGTACATTCCAAAAAATTTCTCAGTAAATCAAAGTTTTTCTAATAACTTTACAATTTACAATGTTTTGCTGGTATTGTTTTTGTCCTGAAGCTGGATTATGCACACATACCTCGTCAAAAGTGCCTTTCTCAAGAAGGTCGGCAAGGATGTCCCACATTTTGGAGTGGACAAACTCACGGACGAGAGTGACATGAAGGTCTACAAATATTACCAGTGGGTTTGCTTCTGTCTCTTCTTCCAGGTAAGACATCACACACCACACATTTTTAGTAGTGTTTCAAAAAAGTATTCAAATATTCAGAATTCAGAACTACAATCTGCAAATACTTCATCAATATTTGTAAACAACAAGGGGACGTTTTATACAAAAATGGAGCTTTTAGCGGTTAAAAATTGAAACTGCTATAATTTTAAGCACATGAACATCAACAGCATCGACAATCGACATGCATGCACTTTCACTTTCATTTTAGTTTGCATTTCCTTTCATAGAGTTTTACTTCGACAGGCCAAACACTTGGTTTTTCCAAGGCTCATTTTGTAACTATTAAATTTTTACACATGGCCATATTACACCAAACAGATTTACTTCAAAACGAACAACTGCTTCCTTGTTTCATTTAGTTACTATAGACTAATTTACACTGTGAGTTAGCTTCAGTCCCAACTAAATCAGATATCAGCTGTCGGCTGTCGATAATCTTTGAACTAAACTTTTTTTTCTTGTGTCTTTTACAGTATTTAGTCCCTACCGTTAGTCTCGTTTGTCTAGAATAGTAGCTTCATCTCAAAATTAAACTTCGGCAGATTAAAACAATTTCCAAACTAAAGGGAGAAATCACCCACACAATAAAAGTTAAAATGTCAAGGTGGTTCACTGTCCATTTGTGCTCACCTCATGTATTTAAAGAACTATTATGAGATGCCACCTTTTATCTTTTATCAATTTGATAAGTTTTCTATTTTTAATTTTTCTGTACATCATTGCTGGGATTAGAGATGCACAACAAAAACAGAAGAGAGACACATTAATCATGTGCTGTATAAATTTGGATTTTATCACTGTCCGACTGTCTGTTCATGAGCATGGTGATGCTGATGGCATATCTTTCTGCTTTCTGCTGTGTTTACACACAATTACAATACATTGTGTATTGTGTATCTATCCTGCCTACAGAGCAAGATGAAGCGAAGGAGTATCAAAACATTTCATCTAGTCGCTTGTCTTTAGTTATTTAGCAGAGAGATTTCAATTAACGGAAACTCATATGATATATTATCATGTTAATTTGGTATTCTGCAATCTGCAGTCGCTCATTCTATAGTTTCTATAGAACTTTAAAGCGGTAACTTTACAAGCAAATACATACTTCAGGATCACATGTACACACCATACAGCCCGCTTAACGATTTGCCAAGAATCTAATCTGCAGAAATGCACTAGTGATGTGAGCTCTCTCCATAATATATAAAAAAAAGAGTTTGTGCATGCATTTATGTATGTATGTATGTATGTAATGCATACAAGTAAATGTTGTAGAGGCTGGAATGAAGAGAAAATAAATAAAAAGGAAAGAAGATTTCATCAAAACAAAAAAAACAGACATAGCTCATGCCATGCTCTGCAAAATCCCCAATTCTAAAATGCCTGTCCGTTTGTATCTTTGTATTATGCACACACACATTAAATACATATTAACGTGCAAGAACTTCCCCAATCTGAATTCTGATTTGTGATGTGTGTGCAAGCAGAAAAAGAAGGAGACAGACTGACAGATTTTGGACTTGGATTGGACGTTGGATGGATTGAATGAATGGCTCGATGCGCAAGGAGAAAATGGAAAAATTGTCGATCTTTATTTCTGTCGCTCTCGCTCTGTCTCTCTCCCTTTCTTGTTTTCTCTTCCTCTGTTCCGCATTGTTAAGATGAGACAACTAAGAGGAACTGACAGAGAGACAAAGACAACATTTGACAATAGGCATTCATTTTATTTTTTATTTTTTTCCTGTAAATTTCATCAGCTCCTCCACAATTACAAATCACAGGACAAATACATATATTAGACCAATATTATGCATAGGAATTCCAAATTGGAGGGATTCAAGTGCCAAAAAAATCAAGTCAACTTAAGACTCGAGACTCAAGACAAAAAGTCACGAAGGTTACTTACAATGTTACACGCTAAATCCCTTTTACATGCATGTTAGCTGTATTAAATACATGTGTCGTTACTTTATGCTTTTTGAATAACTATCTATCCGCAGTGTCGTTCTCTCTGAGCTCTTGTTTTCCAAATCCAAAACTAATAGTACATAACGAATAGAGAAGGAACAAGGTCTCCCTTTCTCAATGTTCAACGTTTTATATAATATATTACGTATGTATACCTACATAATATACATGCATTGCATACACTTTTTCGATTGTGCAGAGGCGTTATGCTCGTTCTTCCCTTTAGTCGACTGCTGCTGCACTACAAACTGCATAAGAATAAAAGATTACCTCAATATTTATGGAGACGTTTTCATGAGACAAGGAATGCAATAAAAGAAACTGGAGGAAAAACTAAAAACTAATATTTACATTTAAAGCGTGCTACATGAAGATGCATTAAAATGCATATTTTCCAAGTAAATTGCCAAAATGCATAATTATACACTTGCAAAGTTTGACCATTCTGTCGTCTATACTGTACAATGCAAATTTGCACACATTTCTCTGAAGGAATCGTGCCTTTCTTTTCTGCAAAGGTACTTTGTTCACTTATGCGTACAAATAACCAAATTCAATTATGCACTATTAGTGGCAATTAAATACAAGCATACATAATACATACCTATCTCGTGTATTGATGACTTGTCATGTTAGTTTGCGGTTCAGCGTCTGTTTTGTGCAAAAATACGGTCGAGTAATCGTGGAAGCTGTGAATTTGACATAGATTCCATCATTCAAACGCGTGCAAGTACTGTACATTTCAGCGTCGACAGTCTACATTTAATGTCTATAATTAATAATTCCCAATCTACTTAATTTGCACATGAAACAATACCGTATTATTTTCATACACGCCAATTTTTCTTGTCGTCTCCTAACCGGCTGCCGTGGAACAGGGGAAATTGACGGAAATCAAAAGGAAGCTGTCGACAGCAAGGCTGCAAAAGCTAGGCTTTGTGCATTTCTTCTGTTCAACTTGTATAAGTAAAATGTTCCAAAAACTTTCTCCACCACGCGGTGTTATACATACTACATACACATTGAATGTGTCAGTACATAGTATACATAATACATAATGTATAAATGCTTACAACTTTGTCTTGTCTTCCCGACGATTGTTTTCTGTGACACGACAAATATAATACTTGTGCAGAATGTAGAGCTTGTGATACTTGAGGTACTTATAATGTTGCAAAAAACCAAAGAAAATCTTGTCTACCTGAACCTAAATCAAAAGAGAAACAGAGGAACCTAATAAATGTTGTGTAATAGTGTGTAGACACGAGTCATGCTTAGCACAGCATAGCATAAAGGAGCAAAGAAATCGGTCGGTCGGCTCCTCTCTTGACGAATTATTTTGACAAAGCCACTGAATTTTTGTTTTTGCTCACAAGGAACAACTCGTGTACACAATTACATAAATCATACGTCGACTTATTTATTTTTCGCAAATACAAGTGCAAACACCGACAAAAAAAGCGTAAGTCTAATGCCTGGCAAATCCAATTGTTGGAGCATCGGCGTGCAATGTACATAGGCCAGGTTTAACCTATATATTTTTTATGCATGTTCGTTTTTGTTTTTCCTGTGTAATACACTTATGTAGTATGTGATCGGTATACATGTAAAAGTCTGAATTTGTATGTATGTATATATCATGTTTGAAATGAAATTGTTTTGAGATTTGCA
Organism: Sminthurinus bimaculatus; assembly: GCA_034698285.1. NCBI lineage: Eukaryota > Metazoa > Arthropoda > Collembola > Symphypleona > Katiannidae > Sminthurinus > Sminthurinus bimaculatus. Next base: position 666 of record JAQIVE010004436.1, on the reverse strand, counting down.
AATTCGTGAATATGGGTATAGATTATAGATATGTAGATAATATACAAGTAGTTATGGATATGAATGTTAGAGAAAGAAGAAGAAGAAAAGGAAATCCTCCGGTGTGTGATGTGAGACGCGAGGTTTTTATTTCTCGGCTCAAGTGTGCCATTTATCGAATGTGCATGAGATTGTCTATATGTTGAGTGTAGTGATAGAAACAGTGAGTGAGTGAGTGACTGAGTGAATGTATATAAGTAAGTAAGTAAGCAAGCAAGTGCTCTTTCGGTCGCCTAATGTTTCACATTTTTCTTGTTGTCGAGTGGGTGGGCAAGGGGTATTTGTATATGATAGCTAGGGAAATTATTCCTTGCTATCTCAACCATGTGAATGAGACAAATCGGATTGAGTAAAGCCCGATTCTCAATTCTCCTCTCTCTCTCTCTCTCTCTTTTCTTTTTGTCTCTTCCGCCATCCACAATCCGCCTTCATATCTCTCTCAATACACTCCATCACTAAATCCTATCCGCACAGTCATCTGTAACCTGTAAGAGCAACAGAGTAACACAAACTCCACCAAATCCATACATGCATGCAAATCCAGATATGTATACACTGAAACCTCGATATAGTGAATTCTCAAGGGAGACAAGGTTTTCGTTCACTGTACAGAGGGTTCACTATACA
>JAQIVE010004435.1:0-14559 GCA_034698285.1 Sminthurinus bimaculatus | reverse complement strand
AAGTTGATGAGATTTTCGACCAAATGCCTGTCAAAATCTCATCAAATATTTGCCCAGATATTTTTCTAAGGGTTATCATAGTTTTTCCGCATATTATTATAAAAGCTAATCATAAATATTTTACAGATCAATTTAAGAAATGGCCGTTTCCTGTTGTCTTTTCTTTTCTGAATACAAAAACAAAAACACAAACAAAGTCCATTACATAATATCTATGTATTTTAAGCGGAAGTTTTCCATCCGTTGATTTTCACATCCAGATCAAATGTAACACATCATACATTACATATTACATACAAACGAATGTATAATTTAAAAATTTAAATACACGAAATAAAAAAGTTTTGGAAATAAGGAATTTTTATCTAAAACTCTCACTTATTACACATAGTGTTTTCGATTGCTGAAAGAAGAGTGAAGAAACTCGAGTTATTATGTATATCTATTCCTTAATCATTTACAGTAATTAATTAGCATATACTTTAAGTTTACACACGGCTATATTATAGAAACTCGAAGATTCTGGATTTTGGCACTTAACTGCTTACATAAGTTGTAACTATGATCATTACCATAAATGTAAATAACACATAGTACATCATATGTATGTGTGCAGTTTTTAAGTGTCCAAACTCAATACGTGTAGAGTACCTTTATCATTTAAATTAAATATACTTCTATATACAATTTTATAGTGTATATATTTCTATATATTACTTATTTAATGATTAATAAATAGATATTCAGTCCTTCTAGTTTTTCTTTTTCATACAGCGGCCAAAATAATAATAATAGTAAGAAGAATAAATATTAAATATTATACATACATAATGGTTGCCATCATTTTATGATTTTACATTTTCATATAAAAATCGTGAAGAGTAACAGTAAATACACATAATGATAATTATTATAGAAAAGGAGTTTCGTTTGTGTATAGTGTATAGTAATTCCTTCGTTTTTTAAAACCTTTTTTTGAGAATAAATGTAGTACTAAGGTAAGAATAATTAATAATTATAATGAATAAACTCGTAATCATATAATGATGATAGATACACATAATAATCATTTCATTAATTAGTCTATGTATAATTTATATATTATTATAGTAATTTTTATAATCTTTAATTATAAAGCACTGGCTTTGTGGCATTGACATTGCAATTATTCATGACAACAACAATGGCGTTCACGTTCATTTTTTGTCCGCAGACGCAAAGCAGGTAACTCTACAAGAAATTCAAGAGAAAATAGAATAAATTATCATTTTACTTCAGTTTTTTTTCTAAAAATCAAGATGAAACAGAAAATTTCATAGTTAGTTAGTATTACCTAAAGTTGAGGCAATGTACCGAAGAGCTAAGTTAATTCACAATCTCAGCCTTTGGATGTAATTGAAACTAGTGGTGAGAAGAGGAAGGAACAAGGCAATTATCGACATGGACGAAAGTAAACTGACACCTCCACCCGACATCGATTCTACTGCTGCAAGTACAAAATAGAAAATGTGCACATTAATTCACTTGTTTTTCTATTTTTTCGAAATTGTAAAGTAATTAAATAATATTTAAATATTATAAGAACTCCATGCATCAAACTCCAGTCTCATAAATATTGAAAAGGGACAAAACTGCATAACAGGGTAAAACATTTCTTCAGCGTCAAAAATAACAGTGAAGAAATAATGCATTATTTGGGACGTTGACATTGACATTGGACATGAGCGAGAAGAGATGCATGGACGACTTATTATTGCGGGGTAAAAAATCCTGACCTTTGGCGCCCGGTTCCTGGGTTTCAGCCTCCAGACTCTGGTATTCTACAATGTGGAAAAATAGACAAGGACAGGAATGAGATGCATGTCATGTAGGTACACACACACACATCAACAGTACAGCACTAAAACACTCAGTAACCAAGTACATAAGTACAACAACATTCATGATTAAACAAACATTATTTTCATATCAAATCAACACACAGTTTGAGATAACACCCACAAGCATAAACATGAGGATTATATTGCTTGTTGTATAAAACGTCTAATCGAGACATTTTTATTTCACCATGTAATAAACTGGGGAAAAGCTTTTTTATACGTGCGTACATCGTACATACATACTGTATAGCTGAACTGAAACTTAATAACGCTTCCTGCTCACGTTTTTTTCCCTATAGGTAAACTAACTTTCCAATGCCAACTCGCATTCTGTCAAATCTTTATTTATTACACGATGGCTCAATATATTTTGATATAAAAATGGTTGATAAAATGTACAGTAATGAATAATCCCATTTGATACTTTGAATTATTTTCAACGGTACTATATAATACTAAAAAATGTATTAAACACTATACGATACTCATAAATCACAGACTCAAACATCAAAATCAATCATGGACAAAATTGTCACAAAGTTCATCATATTATTTTGACAAATGGAATGACAAAAAAACTAGATTGAAACCATCACTTGGCTCATGATACAATGTGGAAGACAGTGACGAGCAATAAAATAAATATAGAAGGGAGAAAGAGACAAGACAATTTATCAATTTGTACTAGTAAACTTGAATTCATTGCATGAGATAAAAAGCAAAAAATACATAACATATAAATTTAATTCTATTTAAAGGAACACATTTATTCCCGAATAAATTGAGAGTTGCAAGCTATCATCTTCTAGTTTTCCGTGACATTGATAATAAACATAAAGTCAAATTTTTAGAACTCAACTTAAGTCCACTGAATAAAAAATGCTATCAGAAATCATAAATATTTGGTTGCTAGAATCACTGGTACAATTAAGTATTATGCATGCTTTTGAATTTTGAACTCATATTATCTCAAACCCAAATAAACGTTAATTTTAAAAAATATTTTAACTGCATTTTGAGTTTTGAGTGAATAATACCTTTTCCATTAATGTGGATAGTTTTCACCCTCGATTCTCGGGACCTGTGAATCAAAATAAAAAACAGCACTCATTAGTAAATCATAAAATCACCTTTTAAAGCAAATTACTTAAAAATTCATGTATTATTAGGCGAATAACTTTAAGCTTACAAGAATATTAGGAACATGATGCAAGAAAGTATGAAAAAAGATTGAACTTACCATCCATATTCATTATGGGCCATCATAGTGACTTGGTAGTCGGTGGAAGGTTGAAGGTTTTCCAGAGTGTGACTCACTGTGTAAATATACTGTTGTGTCTCTTCTCCCATTACATCGTCAACCTGTGTCCACTCTTCTTCGTCTCCCTGTAAAAAAATAATACGAGACATTGAAGAATAATTTGCAATGGAATATCTATTTAGCAAAATATTCTTTCATCATCTGCACCTATGTCTACTTACAAAATAGTTACATCATTACTTATTTTATTACAATTTTATCCTGAATACTAAATCAAGTCAATGTCTAAACACTGTTTTTGCATTTATTCATTTTCTTTTTATAATATTTGCATCAACTAATACTTTTCTCTGTGGCTCTGTCTCTAATAATGTTTGTTATTTGTCTGCCGTCTGTCTATATGAGAAAAAAATGATAATAATTCTTCTTCTTCTTTCACCTTGTCTCATTTGTTCATTTCTAGTGCCTAGTGCCAGAGCAAGTACAAACAAAGAATGCGTTTATTTATTCATGAGGCTGAGATTGTGTTCACTGTTCAAGTTTCAAGTTATGCAGCTAAAAGTGCTATTCCAGTTTTCCTATGTAGTAAACACTAAACACACGCATGAGTTGTACTTGGACTTGCATGAAAGTGTGCGTGAGTCCAGGCCAGAGCAGAAATATACACGGTGTACTGTATATATTATTATGAATAATGAATTATGACATAAAAATAAATCCGGATTACATGCAGATTTCTCAAATGTTATTTTGTTATTATTATTTGCATATTAGTGTTGTCCCTGAATTGTGAATACATAGATGAGCGTCACTCCCACACTCAAATACATCATCATACAATAGAACGTTCCTCTATTCTCTAACCATTCTAAACGTGGCGTATGATTTCATTCGCATTCTAAATTATGCCATGCTACTGTCATATATTACGAAATACGAAAGCTCTGAGCCATGTATATTATGCTACCTTCTGTTCTTTTACTCCTCTTGTTGTTTCATTTCATGCTCCTGTTCAGGTTCATGTTTTATGAGTCAAGTCAACCCTGCCGTGACAGCTCCTGGTGAAAACAAACTGCACAATTTATAATTTTATCCTGCCCTTTCCCCTTCCCTCAATAAAGTACGTAGCGAAATCCAGGAAGAAATCCCAAGTCTTGACACCCTGACTAGTTGACACCCCAACCAAAATGATAAGTTCTATGTACACTGTATGCTACGTTTTATGTGTTCATTAGTAACTGTAGAAATAGCAAATCTTAAAGTCGTATTTTGCGTTTTCATACTTGAGTCTTGAGTATATGCAAATTTTTCTGGTTTTCAGGAATTTCTTACAATTAGACGAAGGAAATAACATGATAATCAATGTAAGATGTACTTCTGTATATAAAATGTATAAGAAATTCAAAGAAGTTTCATTCTGTTCATTTTTTTTGCAATTCAACAACTGTTGAAATATTGTTAAAAAATTCCATAATCCTCTCCTCTGCTCCTTTCCTCCATGGTTAATGGTGTGATGTGATGAGTTAATCGTGTGTTTGAATGAAATATGGAAGCTAATTACTATAATACACTTTATGTGAAAATGATGGACTGATTTCCTACTTTATAAATTTTTATATTATACTATATGCGTAACATTATGTGGATGGAATCGCGATGGATGAATGAAAGCTATGCATATAATAATATGTATGAATTAAACTCTATCATGTTCATGCTATTATATGTCCACGACAGCTCTACACAGTACATTTTGATAGTTTAATCTTTAATCCTCGCGTTATCTAACTACTAATCTAAATCCTATTAGAATCCACACACAAGCAATGTTGAATACGCTGAATCCTTTCAGTCAGTCAGTCTCAGTCAGCTCAGTCCAGTATACACTATACACTATCCAGACCAGTCAGTCGTCTGCCATAAATTACACGAGTCTTTTGTCTGACTAATAAGCTAATTGTTGATGTTGGACACTGTATGATATAAATGTCAGGCTTAAATCACCATCATAATAATGTTTCCATTATAATATTAATATTACACATTATATTGTCCAACCAACCCCTGCTCGACTGTGCTTTGCTATAACATTTTTTGTCAGTAGTAAAAAACATCGTGAATAAAAACCTTTTGCAAAAAAGCTGCTTCTCTTTCTTTCTATTATTTCTCTACCCTGTTCTTTCTTATTTCTTACAGTATGTATACTTTATGTGTAAACGGGAGCAGCAAGGGAAAGGCTAACTTTACGCTTTATACATATCATAATAATAATGTTGATAATGCTTCTTTTGAATTATCATGACACATTTACAATTTATTTTTTACACCCAAAAACTTCCTCGCCCTATTGGAAAAAAAATGTCGTAATCCCTCATAGCTTTACAAAATCATAATAATAATCATCATGATCATCATATTGTAATCGACCTGAGATCTTATTGTCATTATAATAAAATGATTATCAAGTATCAAGTCAAGTAAGTAAGTAAGTAAGTGAGTGAGTCATCATAAATAATAAATGATTATAAAATATTGTGTTGCAAAATGCAAAATTCAAGAGAAAAATCGAGGAGAAACGAACCTTGCGGTATTTGAGTTTGAATTTATCAATTTTGACCGTGCTTTCGAGTATCCAGACTAGAGTGTAACTGGTCATATCTTTGCCCAGCCTGCTGTTTTGCTCTTGAAATACAGGTTGACTAGGTGCGCCTGGAAATCAAAAAAAAAGAATAAGAAAAGCATACTCATTAGTTTATTTTTATTTAAAAAATAGTACATGTATTTTTATAGGCCTCATCATTAAAAAGTTTCATCTTTCTATAAAAAAGTTATTGTACGTACAAACAAACATGAAGCGTTAAAAAATTGTTTCATTTTCGCTCCAGTTTTAATTGGGCAAGATAAACATTTTTAAAACTTTTCACCCAATATCCAAATCCAAAACTATAAAACATGAAACATGACAAGGAACTTTGACAGTTGTTCAGCATCAGCTCTTACTCATATCTCATATTATGCTTGAATAAATGAATGGAAAAAATATTTTTGGAACAGAAGCAACTCCAGCTGTATAAAACTGTGAGGATTTTTACAACGAACGGAAATGAAGGGAAGGAAAAACTGAAATGACATGTACAACTACATACAAACTTACGACAATACAAAAAATAACAACAGCATTATACATAAGAGAGTACAGAGCTTCAATGTTTCAATATACACAAAAGACTAGAGAACTAAAGTAAATACAAAACAAACAAAGGGTTTTATATTATATGGACAAGATAGTCAGAGACAGAAAACCTCATAAAAAGTATAAAAAACGAATAAATCATAATCGTACAGAAATAGAAATACACACAATATAAAATACCAAATACCCATTTCACTACTGATATATATATTATGTAACAAAGCTTCATGTCATATTCTATCCTACGTTGAAGCTGGAAAAAGTTCTCTTTCTCTCTCCACTCTTTCTCTGTTTTTGTTATCTTGGGCTTCCATCTCAAGCACGTGCAGCAGTAATGAACACCAATACAAACTAACGTAAGTGCAAGCGGCTGTCTCAATATATAATATTGTATAATTTTCTAGGTTCTAGGTATCAATATCAATACTCCAGCTTTTCCGGCAATATTATTACTACCCTTTTAGAATATATATATGTACTTCTTCTACATATTCTACTGATGCATAAGAGCCTTAATATAATAGAGTTATTACTACACTTATTATGCAGAAGACAGTACAATTAAACAATAATTATATCAAGATGGAATGAATGTTCCAGAAAAAGAACAAATTGCTCCACTAATCATAAATAAATGTGTACTGTCTGTGTTTATAGTGTATTCTCTTTTGAATTAAACAAAAAATATTACAGTGTACATAATAATACCGGCATCCAAGTCACGTTCAAATGTTTTAGGAGATAATAAAATGGTATACATAATTTCACCCCAAGGTGGAGAAGATGGTCTTGATTATTGTGTAGACATATCTATATGTACAAATATTACAATACACGGTACACGACACACGAGATACATGAAACTTTGAGAATAACCGACAAGGACAAGAGACCTGACTAATTATTCACTTCCCAATAATCCTAATCATAATTGTACAATCAAAAAATATATATCTGTGTCTAAAGTCTACCGATTCAGAAAAAACTGGAGTTGCTAGATGTACAATGCACATAATACATACAATATTATTATCAAGATGAAAACCGTGTACAAAATGCAAACATAATGCTGTGTGGTAGCTATAGATTTGGATTGAGTGTATGTACATTGTACAATGTACAAAAACATGGATAAACATTAGTTGGATAATGGGCCATAAAAAACGAATATTGAGCCAGGGACCACCTGACACTGAATATATAATTTTTTTGCAGCCATGCACAAACAAATGACAGGCCAACGTCAGCAAAGGTTCCACCATAATAATTATGGAATCAATATTACACTAAATAAAAAGTACAAAGTAAATATTTGTTGTTTTTCTAGAGTCGTGTTTTGCATTACATTTGAATATACATATACTGTGTGTGTAGGAGGAATAAGGAATATTAAATAATAAAATTACCCGAGAGCAGAATACTTTCGTTGTCTCTCCCCAAATTGTTACTGGCAGTGCATTGATAGTTGCCGAAATCACTCGGTTTGACATCCTTAACGTGGAGAACGTACCGGTGATTCATGGTTTCAACTGCCTCGTGAGAATTTGACCGGACCACCTGACCCTCCTTGTACCAAATGACCTTTGCTTTGGGCTCGGCATGAACGAGACACACTAAATCCGCATCGAGTCCTTGGCCGGTGTTTACGGATTCCTTTTCTACCTCGATTTCTGGTGCATCTGCAATTTAAAAAAGATTACTTAAAAAACAATGAAAAATTACAGTGGCTAATTTTAGCTTGATCAGATAGTAAATGGAGATTATGCGTAAAATAAGGAAATGTTTGTTTAGTATATCTAAAATCTCCGTAATGTACCAAATCTACATATTATTCTTAAATTGCACCATATTACGCGCATTACACACTTGTTGGCTCTAAATTATACCGAAATTTCATGGCTCTTCTATTTAGAAACGTATTATTTATTATTTATTTATATGCATAGAGAATTCTTTATTTGTGGCTGGTTGGTTTGACTTTCAAACTTTGTTTGTTCAAAACTTTGCTCATTTAACTTGTATGTATGTATGTATGTATGTATGTATGTATGTATGTGTACTGTGCACAGATAATTCACCAAATCCTTTTGTACGAGTATTAAATTTCTTATTCATTCATTCGTTCATTCATTCCATCTTCCATGTGACTGATAAATTCTGTAAATTTACGTTCTTTCCTGGCCGTCGTGTTACGTGTTATGTTCTTCAACTTCTTGTTCTTCTTGCTACTGAAGAGATTTTGAGATTTTGGCTACAGTTTTGTGCTCCATGGTTTTGGGTTTGGCTCCCTGGAAATTTCTTCAACCGAAAGTTTTATCATGCTCATGTTTTCATGTATGTAGTATGCCGCCTTGTTCTTGTACTTTTTTCTCTCCATCCTCCTCTTGTAAACTACATATGTACACATTCAACATTCAAGTAACAGTCACAACTCTTGAAAGAGAAAGAGAGATTCAAGGCAATTCAATGAGTCAGTTCGCAGTCTGTCTGGCTGGAAGTAACTTTTTCCTGCAATAATTTCTCACAACTTTTTTCTTCTTCTTAAGATTCTCTTTCTTCTACTTCTTCCTTTTTGGATTCGCATATGTTCTTGGGTTTTTGTTCCGCTCTTCCCTCTTCCTCTTCCTCACAACTTTGTCGAGTTGCTCACGAGCTCACGAGCAAAAGCCGAGTCAAAACTGCCAAAATCCTCGTCGTCGAGCATTGCATTGCAGTAACTGTCGCATAAACACTATACATAATACATACACATACACAATATATATACACGCATCCATATGCACTCATTTCCACAATTTTTTTCTCGCATTTTTCGTACAAGCTGTAAAATACACATTTTTTCCTGCTTTATCTACACATTCACATCCACACAAACGTAAATACAGTTCTATGTACGACGTACACTTTACACTATGCCCAAACGAAGAAATATTCACGGGAACACTTGAGAGAACTTGAAAAGAAAAAGACATGAAAGCATGGAAAGAAATCAAGAGGGAATGAAAAACTCTTGTATATATGCACAATGTACATACATACTTGCACACTCAGTTGAATTCACATTCCGTTTCTGTTTCATTTTCATTGCAGAGCAGAGAAAGAGACAGAGGAAGAGAAAGAGAGTCAAATGCTCAATTCACTTTCACATTTACATTGAGTCTTCAAATGAATTTATACACGTAAAACTTTCAGTAGGAACATCACAAGTAAAGTATAAGTAAAGTAAAGTAAATCCTTTTTGCTCATCTCTTGTAAAAAGAGAGAGATGCTCAACTTTTTTCCTCATTTCTACATACACACATTTCTTACTTCTCTTAGCTTTCTTACTGTCTCTCCTCTTTCCATGATGTTTTTAACTTAGTTATTACCCAAATATTATTGTACACATTCAAAACGTCTAATGATATTACGACGACTCCATAACACAGCCAATGAGCCAACCTTGAAGATATAAAGCTTTTCTTCGTCTTTTCGTCGTCTTCTTATTCTTCTTCTTCTTCCATCTTCTGCATCATCATTTTTCACCAAAAATATTTTTACAATTTTATCTCCGTTTCATTTTCATCACAAATGTACATTTTTTCAATAATAACACTGAATATATGTTCCTAAAAGGAGACAGTTTAAGGATGAGAATTGTGCAATGATGGGGAAGCTGAAGGATATTTTTTGCTCATTCTAGAAATTCGAGAAGAAGAGTATTATATTATGTATTATGTAGTATGAGAAGTTGAGAACGTGCGGAGAATTAGCAGTTAAAATACCGATTCTGGAGTGAAAATGGGGAGGGGTGAAAATATGTATATTAAACACATACACAAGTATACTACATACATAAGTATAATATTAAGAAGGCTGCGAAGAGAAAGATATGAAGACGAACGTTGGTATTTTTAAGGGAGGTGGGAGCATTTTTTTTCTTTCGCTTAATTCTTATCATATGACCATCTCCCGGGTATCTTCCATCTTGTAATGGTGTGCATGCGGAATTCCTTTTTCTCTTCTTTTCCTTGCTATCTGCATGCCGCCGCCGCCGCCTTGCAACGTGGAAACAGCCGGAGAAAAAAATAAGAAGAAGAAGTATATTATCGTGATTATGAAAAAGATGGAGAAGACGACGAAGAGGCACAAGACAAAACATGAACACAGGAAAATGAGAAGATGCACATTTACATTATTTGGCGAAGCACATTTTAAGTCACGACAGGGACGATGAAAGAATTTTCAATTAGGTGTGTGCATGCATCCACTTTTTGGGACCGAGTCGCATCATTGGAATCGCGCTTCATTCGCACTTTTTCTATTTAAGTCTGTGTGTAAACGGAACGCTAAACTGAACTATGTCTGAGCTGACTTGTGTTCTTTGTATATATTATATAGTTTGTTCTTATATTACAATATATTCGTCGTCGTCTTCTTTATCCTTTTCTTCTTCTTCAGTCGATTGGATGAACTTTGTGTTGAACTTGATGGTTGATAGTTGAACGTTGAAAACCGACGATGAGCAAGATGAAGAAAAAAATGAGTTCGTACATAACACATAACATATGTAAGTACATACAGGCGTTCGCACATGTCGCTCCAGCATTATTATTATCTTCCATCAAAAGTCCAAGTGATTCAACACATAACACATATACATATTACATATTCACAGACACAGCACACAGCCGGCACATCCAGAATTAACCAATTAATCTCCCACCTCTTTTCTACTCACGCATCTCTAAAACCAACCAGCCTACACAGACTCTGCACTCTAAACACACTTGTATTTTTCATCTACTTTTATATTTTTTAAACTTTTTGATTTATTTTTTACACATGGTTCACTCACATATTTATATATACACAGTAGAGTTATATTTGTCGGTGTATTTAGAAATCACACACATTTTGATAAACTTTAATTTGATGACGGTATTATTGCCTGATTACGAATGATATATTGAGCACATATTTCTAATAAAATGTTTATTATCATTATTATTGTTATCGTTATTGTTATTGATGATTGAAGATTCAAATAAATTTTTTTAAATCATATTATATATACCTGTTATAGCTATACTTTTTATGTATAGAGCAGAGAGTAGAGGAACAATAATAAATGATTAAAGAAATGAATCGTTATTTTATACTTTACAAAAACAATGCTTGGAGCACAAGCAACAACAACAAAAACGGGAGTCGTCGGTAGCAAAAAAGGAGAGTGAGAATCAGCAGGATATCAAAAGAACATAATGGAACAACGATCTAAAAGATCCAGACTAATTTAGATGGGTTTGAGATGAGACATATAATATGTACATAGTATATACATGAATGAATTCAAAAGGAAGAATCCTACAATCTAAAGCTATAAAAAGATAGTCCAGTCAGATTGAAACAAAGAGAAAAGTAATGGACAATGTACAAAAAAATAACTTACACATGATTTGTAGATTGAGAGCGGTTCTCGCTGAGCCAATTTCATTTTCTGTGAATCAAAATAAGGATACATTCAGAACAGGTTGTATGTATGACTTGAATCTTTTTAATTGTGTATTGAAATGACATGTAAAATACAGCAATAATAATAATCATTAATTTTTTTCAAAGCCCTATTGTTACATAACAAAAAGCAAAATTTTGAGAAAAAATGTAGAAAACAACTCAAAATTTAAATTCCACACTCCACACAAACAAGCTTGCTCCATACATATTAATAATCGTTATTATTGCTGTGTTAAAAAATAAGCTAGATAGATATATGATATATACACTTTGTAAAAATATGACTTATAACATTTACACGAGGATTGTAAATATTAAATACACACCTGCATAGCATTCATAAACCCCAGCATGATGCCTCGTCGCCTGTTGCATAGGAAAAGAAGAATATCAAACAAAAGGCATTATTTACCATGAAAATATTACAGTTTACAGTTTACAAACTCCTTGTGTAGCTTTCTGACATAATTATATTACATTATGTCTTACATTTTATAATATTTTGTTGTTGTATAATATAATAGTGTTAGCTATATATCTAAACTTACGTTAGGAAATGCAATGATCGTTCCCTCAGTTTTCTTCTCTCCATTTGGCATTCGTTTACCCTGTAACACATAATATCATTATAGAAAAACATGCTCATAAGTATTTTCCATAATATTATTAAATATTAAATTCCATCACATAAGTAGTACATAAAATGTAGAGAACGTGTACCAAGATAATAAACTACTTTCCCCCTCAATACTGAATGCGTACTTAATGTACAAAAACCCGGAGAAAAAACACAATGGTAATAAATCCAAACTGATCTGATTAACATAATCTAAATTGATGGGAAGAGCGGATGACACGAGTAATTAATTCTTCATCTTTCTAATTTCAATTTCCTCTATATACTTCTCCACCCTCCTAACGTCTAATCTAATTCAGTTAAACCTGTTGTATTTTATGTATAATGTAGATACCAGATACCAGACATCTTATACTTTTTCCATTGAAGTATAATATACTTTTATCATTATCATACAAATTATGATATTTTGCAACAACAACCATCGCCAACCAAATAGTTGAAGATTGAAGAAGGCTGCAAAATATGTAATACATAATGTTACTACATAAAGCAAAAATGTGCTGAGATAATCATAATCAACCTTTTTAACAAAGATTTCCAAGTTCCAAGTGTGCATTTTAGTCCAGTCTCTTGAATCTTGACTCGACGCTCTAGGCTCACTTTTTAACATTATCTATTAACACACAATATTTCCCACCTGTATGATGATGGTAATGACGATGAGAAATGGTAATTAAGTACACTTTGGAGATCTTCACGTTGCTTTTTTCCATAATATAATTTATTATCCATTCTCAATTCTCACCTCCTACAACAAAAGTCAAGCCAAAAAAGAAAAGATGCTGGAAAAAACAAGACAAGAAGACCAAGACCAAGACCCACACAAAATATTATTGAATATTTAATCTTTCAATTACCTTTGAACTCTCTTCCCTTTTCCTCTTTATCACAGGCTAACGAAACCGTAATTTATGATGTAGTTTCGATCATTAATTTAACTTTAATTAAAACCTCGACACAAAACACAAAACTTTTAAACTTTTTTCTTTTTTCCATTTTCAGCAACTGCAATTTTCACTTTGAATTTTTGCGACCACCCAACAACGTCTTGAGCTTCTCCAGCAGTTAAATCAACAAGCTAAAAGTTCATTGACAATCTGCATGCAGTTTTGGCATTTGGCAGTGACAAGATAAACTAAACGTTTTACTTTTTAAATGTTGGACATTGAAAATTAGCATTTTAATCACCCAAAGAAGTTGGCACTTTTGCATATCATAATATGTATTATGTATTATGTGCCCATTATTCATCGTGCTGAATAGCCTGCCGGAAACTGGAATAATTATTAATTACCTACCCAGGATTCGTATAATATGTAAGTAGATTCTAGACTCTAGACTCGCTAATAAAGATTTAACTTTGTAAACAATTTAAACAACAAAATATTACATAATATCATCTGTATTCAGTATGTAGTATGTACGATACGTCAATATCTTGCATTTAAAATGAATAGAGCATCTTTTGTATCAAGTATGTTGTATGTTGAACAACCGCCTACAAGAAAAATGTAAGGGTGGAGGGTGGAGGAGGATGGTTAAAAAAACAGTCCATTCAATGTCATATAAGTACAGTCAACAGAGTATAATATAATATATATACAAGTTATTAGTGATTTGTGTTTGTGATTATCATTTAAATTCCTTTCTATAAGGAAAACTATGTACAGTAATAATGTTAATAATGTTCGTTGTATTTGTATCTCTTGTATATTTACAAGTTTGTAGATAGCCGACCATCAGAACATTCATAATAAATCGAGAATGGGATGGATAAAAGATATAAAAATGTATGTAAGTAAGCAAAAGTACTTTGTTAATATCTTCACTCCCTCAGAAATATCATCAACTAATTCTAATATACTTTATTCGTTAACCGTGTACATACTTAATGATAATACATTATATTTTATATATTTTATGTAGATACATACATAGTAAATGGAGAGGAGCGAGAATCAAAGGTCAAGTGGTGTTTCTCCGTCGTCTTCTTTTTATATAAGTAAGTAAGTAAAAAGTTGTGAAATATTTCACCATCATACCTACAATTTGTAGTCTCAAGTTAAATGTCAAAATATAGACCAAATAA
>JAQIVE010004434.1:0-14562 GCA_034698285.1 Sminthurinus bimaculatus | reverse complement strand
AGACTCCATATACATTGATAGCCAAAAATTAGGCAATAACTCGTCTTTGTACGGATGCAGAAATAGAAAAGAAGCCTTCGAATTCCGTATTCCAGGCCATTAAATTATTGTGTTTCATGTAGTTGATGCTTGAGTATCGAAAAATATAAGATCCGAAAAAAAATTGTGTTTTAAGTTTTAACTGTGAAGTAAGAAATCCCATAGGGCATGTACAATGTACACAAGAACTTGCGAAGGGCGATCGATCACTCGTGGTTTTTATATACAATAAATAATATGTGATGTAACGTGTACAGTGTACAGTGTACAGGTAAAATGTTTGATAGCAATGATAACGATTGGAACCTAATACTTGCTCTTTTTTAAATTTGAATATACCAGGAATCCGGAAACATGGCAAAATTAAATTAAATCAGTTTCAAACTCAGAAAATAATTCATTAGGGTTTATTATGCTGTGTCATACTAGTTGCCGTTCCGTTCATGCTAATACGTATCACCGTACTTGACGATGATATTAAAAAATACTGGAGAGGAAGAGCACAGAGGAAGCTTCAAGTTCTTCTTCATGTTTGACTTGGCTTGATTTTATTCCTCTCCAATTTACTATTTATTATTCGTAATGCCTATATGTGTAGTCAAAATTGACATGACTTTCAGTTTTTAGCCACAACGAGTAAAATATAAATCAGTAATCAGTTCCATTTTCAAACCATATCGAGATTATCATAAGTAGAATAATATCGCTTGTATGTAGAGATGTGATTATGGGAAAAGCGTTGGTAATATTTAATATTGCATTTTTGGTCCCCGATATCCGATAAGCATTACCTATACTCCTCCATGCAGACTTTTTGGGTAAGTTGCCATGGAAATATCAACATCTACTCAAGAAGATGCACATCAGTACATAACCTTATAATTCTCATCGGATGGAACCATATTTAATGGTGCATAATATAATATGTACTTTATTTTATTATATATACTGCTGACAGGAGAGCCCTTATAAGGTTTCAAGGGGGAACTTTTAGCTGAGTAATTTGTTTTTAATGCTTTGAGAAATAATACACGTCATTTAATCTTCAATCTCCCACCTCTTGTGCTTCCTTCCAAGAAACAGTCGAGTAATTTTCTATACTTAAAAATGATTTTTTATACCTCGTCGGTTAGCGCCTATACACATGTTTTACTTTGTTCCGTGCCGGTTGTCGGTTCCATGCTCAGTGTCTCGAACTGAACTGAACATTGAACATATACATTGGTACATATAATATAATACACCGATTCATGTAGTTATTTATTTATGTATTATCTTTCCCTAGTCCGTTACTCATATATAATAAATGATGAATTGATAACAAATAATATATGACGTAATTATTTTTGGAGTAGCCCATTATAACTTTAATTTTTTGATTAAATGCAGGGAAAACTCGAAATGAATCAATTTAAGTACCTTCTTTCTTCCTACAATACTATAGTATACAGTCAATAGAAACCATTCATGTATCTGTTTTTTAACATGCAAGTCAACTATACATTATACATATTAGATTCCTGTTTACTTTGACCTTTTGTTTTCCCCATTAAGTATTGCAGGAAATATTATATCTGTATAGAATAGATACCAATTATTTGAGGAAGGCATATAAGAATAAAAACCAAAAGGAAAATACTTTCTCCAACTAAAAGTTGTTTCTCTTTCTTTTATTTATTAGTATTTGCTCGTGTTTCATGCAAGCCCCGTGATGCACTGATATGGATTATGTGAATAGTTAGAGAGTACAATGTACTACGTTTACACGTGTTTGTTTGGTCGAACTTACTTATGGAGAAGAACGCACTGATGGAGTTTCATTCTTCTCAATTACATGTAGGTACGTACGTAGGAAGAAAGTTTCTAGCCTTGATCGATCCCGTGATCACGGGATCGAAAAATGCGTTCCCTATTGCAACAAAACATTGACATGTGTGTACCTGTTCTGTTTTTATATATTTCTCTGTAAGTACTTAACTTTCAAAAATGTATTATATGAATGCTTGATTTTTAAGTAGAGATCTTTCTAAACATTAGTTTTTATTGAATTCTAATGGGGAAAAGAAAAAGATGATCACTGTCCTTTTATGTAGACATTTTATATTGGTACAATATACAATACCATGTAATATAATTTGTTCACGAGTAATTTTTTCGGTGCTTATATAACTACATTTAAAATGCACATGAATGTACACGCATATAGTTGAAAAGATTAAGCTCAATTTTCGTATTCTGATCTGATAATCCAGCCTCGAGGAAAAAAACGAAAACCCCTGTGAAGCAAACCAAACAAGCAAAACAAGCTGTAGAGAATCTCCGAGCTAAAATTACTCCATTTTTTCTTTTCTCTTTTTATCTCTGTCCTGCGTGAACCATTCAATTGAATTTTCAAAGGGTAAATGGACACACATACTGAACAAATTGTACACACACACACACATACATACATTATACATGGGCAAATTAGCGAGGAGGTGACTAAACTGCTATAAACATAAACAGCATAACCAAATATTATCATTATTATTACTATCATGTCCATGTACTGTCTCTATATACAGAGAGCCAGCAGGCTTGTCAAAAATAATAAATCCCACATGAATAGAGAAGAAAAGTGTTGTTATTGTACAGATATAATTTGTTATCGCAAGTCGTAATTCGGAATAACAACTCTACTTAAATTACAATCATGATTACGCGTTCCGCTTTACACTAATGTGAAACACGAAGACGAAAATTTTAACGACAGTCGACAGGAGAGACAGGAAAATTATGCAATTTAAACTTGCATAGTATATGACAAGGAAAATGATGATCATGTTGATGTTGATGCCCATGCTCAATGCTCAGCCTCATGGAGATGATGATAATGATGACTTTGGATAAAAAAGCAGAGTCAACGAAATCTCGAGTCCAAAAACAGTTCAAGTCAAGAGTCTTAACCAAAGTCAAAGTCAAATGATGATGACGAATGACGATGATGCACTTTTTCTTTTACTTTTGACTCCACTGGATTTTTTTCTCTACATATACATGTACTTACTTTACTTTCCTTTAGTCTTCTTTACTCTACACAAACAATTTGGTGATCTATGAGTACCAGCCCCACTCTTTAAACGATACTTATGCACATTGAGCACAGGCTTAAAGTTTCATAAACATTTCACCAAGATGAAAAAATGGGGAAAAAATCTGCACTCTGTAAAAGAATCTTCATCATCATCATCATTGTGATTGGTGATGTGATGGGTCTTCTACATTTTTTTTCTTCATCTTTTTTCTGCTTCAACTACTGGTTTCTAGCAATACATATAGTAGCTGCTAAATGGTAAATCTACATTGAATAACTGAGCTAACACACACTGATAGAGCGAGAGAGAGAATGATAGAAAATGTACAAGTCGCTCCGTTTGGCTAATATAATATTATGCACATCGACATACATACATTGTACATCTTGTATATTGTGCATGTGGAATTTTTCTCTATATAATTTGTGTTTGGTTTTGGAGAACTTCAAATCTATCCATTGTATATGTAGGTATCCGTCAGAAAATGCCAAGACGAAAGAAAACGAATAGGACGTTCAGCTTTAACTTTAGACTTTAAACTCGCAAGACAAGACAAGACGAGACAAGATGAGTTCAGATTCAGATTTGATCTGACTCTGTCACGTTTCTCTTCTCAACCAAAAAGAAAAGAGTAAAAAAACCAAACCACTACACCACATTCAAGATTCACTTTATGTAGTCCCAAACTACCAGCCAACCACCATCATCAGAATTTTACTTCATTTGAGATTGAGTGAATGGATGAATTGGCTATACACTATACACATACGAATGTAGGAATACGAATATATGTACAGCTTTGTCCGAGATGTGACTTGAAGATTACACTTTCTTTTATATTTACACATCGTCAAAGGGAAAAAAATGTACCAAGACGAAAAGAAGAAGAAGAATAAGAAGAAAACGAAAAAGTATGTAAAGAGAAGCAATGGGTATATGTATTAGAATCAGAGAAAAAATGGAAAAGGTCCTCTGCCTCTCGTTTTCAACGTAAATATCTGTATCTGTATTCGGTACGAGGGATGCAATGCAAGCATGTGTAATGTACATAACCCGCACACAATATCTGTATGAAAGGTACAATACATAAGCTCCTTGCCTATGCACAATGTACAATCTCCATTCCTGGAATGTAAACACATGAGACGACAAAATAAAGAGATGATTTGCTTCTGCTCTTTTTCTCCTTGCATGTCTTTCTTTCTTCCTTCCTTCCTTCCTTCCTTCCGTCCTCTTTCCTTCGGAACAAAAGAAAATACAAAAACGTAATAAGCAAAGAATAACACAAATCAAATGGCACTTTACCATTTCATACACATTGTATACTCTCACTGTAGATCTATATAGATAGATAGATAGATAGATACATAGTGCGTGTAGACTTTGAATAAAAAATATTTTTCATCCTTTCCATTTGGTGTAAACTTGTAGACACGTTCATAACATGAACATTCAACATTCAACAGTCATATTTGACTATTTTCCCTGCTACATACTGGTAGCTAAACTCAACGGTGAGAGAAGTGACGAAATTTCACGCCATTTCATAGCGCATGTACATATAGAGTCTAGAGATTTGACAGAAATTGACATTAGAGTACACATCCATGTATTCCCATATCTCAGAGACAAGATTACGAAAAATTGGCAGACGAACCCTTTACATATACATACATCATAGTTTAAATTTTGCTTATAGCAAGGCTTTTTGTTTGTACATAGTACATACATACATATCTACTCAACAGCATGCGTTGACAGTTTTACACGCTTTACAGATATTCATCAGCATACAAAATTTCCTTCCTAAAATAAAACTTTCCCATAGAAAAGTTCATATGCGTGTAATGTGTAATTGAAATCCGTTTCAAAGTGCATTTATATCATTCTTAATTTGAAACTTAATGTGAGCATCAAAAAATTCAAAGTGTAATCATATGTACTTGAAGATGATACAGGAGAGACAGTAAGACTTTAGAGAGTAAATATATAAAAGCTAAAAAAATAAATAAGCATATTATGTGACATGGGCCAACACATACATAAATGTATTTGAACATGTAGAATAAAAATGGTTTTAGATATTTTGTAAATGGTTTCTGTATCTATGCATTGTGTTGTGTGTACATGATTTTATTCCAAAAAATCAGAGAGGGATCAAGAAATTCAATATTGATATTGACATGTTCAATTAAAAGCGCATAAAAAAGCTGTGTGTATATAAATAAGCTGGAACTGCAGAGAGCCTCCGTTTGAATAGAAATGTATAAAATGTACCTACAGAATTGTATGAAGTGCAAAGAGTCGACAATATTCCAATTCGAGGAATAAACAAATCCTCGGCACATGTGAATCGACAATTGACGTACACACGTATAGCTATACAAAAACTGTGTGTAAAAGTGTACTGCTTGTATAATATGTGTGTAGATACCTGTGTAGTATTTTGCTATATAGTTAACTACAGTTACAGCATATTACATTTTGCAGCGTGCACACTAGACTTGGGTAACTTTTCCATTCCATGAAGAAATGCATGCATATACATACATAGTGACTGTTGAGCAATCATACAATTAAATACAAAATAAATAAAGGATAGTACAATAACTACCATCGTGCGTGAACTTTTAAAAAATTGGAAGCGCAAATAATAATTGGTTTGCAAGTTTTGATGCAAAATGTCAATACAGAATCTATCTAAGTCTATAATATGGATACATAAATTGTGTATGTATACTAGACAACTGTGCATCCATTTTCCCGAGAATTGGACAAAAGTGGTTTTCATTGTACACATTTGGAACCGTTCAACTGTGTACAACCTTCCTTTGCCCTTTTATGCAAATTTTAAAAAAAAACGATACACATATATGCCAATTTTACAATTATTCGACGTCATCCGCATATCCTCCTTTTCTGTCGCTTAAACATTTGCCAAATTTTTACGGAAATCCGAAATTTTGTTTTATTGAATGATTGAACCCATTCAAATTCAACATAATATATTGGCAAAATCTAGTCATAAATTCCACGGAAAATGGTGGTGAAAGAAGCTCCTTTTCACTTTTTACAGAGAATACTACCTGCTATCCAAAGAAGATTTTTTTATTCCAAATATACACATTTCAATAATCAATAATATTTGCCATTTACTCTGTCCATCCCATTTGGTTTTTTTATCGTAAGTGCATTATATAAAAATAAATAATACAAAGCATATTTGATGGGTTGCAATTTTGATTTCCCAGCCGCCATGTATAGTATTCATGTATAGTTGTGAGTTAGATAGACACAACCGAGACACACGATAGAATGAATACACGTATAGGTACATAATGGTTCGTATAAATAAGCATACCGAATACTACAATACTAAACAATCTCAGTCTTTCTATCATAGTTTCTCACACAATGCAAGAAGCAGGCATGTTTTGTAAATAAATTCATTGCTTCCCAGAATCCTCAAACACTTTTTTCCATTCTCGGCAATGACAATGACAGTACAAAATATTGTATCATTATGTATAGAAAATCTATAGATGTGCGGTGCTGTGTCAAGAGATAGAGTGTACATGAGGAAATAAACACGATTTAATATTTTCGTTCACATACATACTACATATTTTCTCTGTATAAATATTACGTATCATGTACATATGAATTATGTATACCTCTTCTCTAGGAACGACTACAATGCACAATGTGCCAGTATGATGTGCATAAAATACTTTACGAAGTGTACGAAGGAAGAACACAGTATGGCGAACTGGTGCATATACATAGGTTTTGACATTATCCTAAATCCCAAACTCAAAATTCAAAATATTATGCATACATTTAACATGTATATTTAATGTATATTTAACATTCATGTATGCTTTCTTACTCTTAATTTGCATTCTTAGCTCGCAGGTATAACATTTTTAGATTAAGATTTTAGACTAAAATAATTTTTGTACAAAAAACGGCGTTGGTGCATTTTACATACGATAATTTTGAATCAAAATCACAATGCTACTACTTTGTGGGTTTCTTGCTCTTAACTTTTTCGGCAAAAGTTAATATTTGAGGGGTATATATAGTAAGTAATATTATAACCAGTTCCATTCCTCTATTCTAGCTGTGATGAAACAATTTCTTTTAGACAATTGCACTGTTCATATTTTATTTAAAACTACTATGTACCTACCAAATAAGAAATATTTAAGTCATCACCAGAGATGACTACACACAATATAGTTTGTCACATACTTAGAAATTGATGCAAAATCACGTACATATGTATGTGTGATTTTCTTTGAAAGTTGAACGAACGAATAATAAGATTTATTTGCCTCAACGCCTTAGCACGGGTAATAATGCTAATTGTAATCCTAATACTAATAGAATATAACCAATAACCACACAATGTATTGATAGGTATGCATACATACACAGTTGTTTCTTGTTTGTCTACTATAGTTCATGAGGCCTTCCCATATTTTTTTAACAACGCAGGTCATCATAGATGTCAATTGAAGCATGTCCTCTTCCATAAGCTACATATATATACTTCGAAATTTTCATCCACATAGTTTTTAATATAATCCGATTTGGATGCAAGTTTTACATATATCATAATATATATGATCGCTTGTAGGATAGAAAAACGGAAACGTTTCAAAACATGCGGCCTTCCATTTTCCAAAGCTATGCTTTTAGTCCGGAGGTCTGTTGTCTGCTGAGCAGTACATATTATACAATACATAT
Source organism: Sminthurinus bimaculatus (assembly GCA_034698285.1). NCBI lineage: Eukaryota > Metazoa > Arthropoda > Collembola > Symphypleona > Katiannidae > Sminthurinus > Sminthurinus bimaculatus. Next base: position 6,697 of record JAQIVE010004434.1, on the reverse strand, counting down.
CTTATATACTTACAACCCATGTAAAAGTTGGTATATATATTGATACCAATGTTTGTAAAGTTGTCATACATATTGCATGTGCATCAATTTGGATTATAATAGGCTTAAAAAGTTAAGATTTTAAATTGAAAATCGGCTCTAGACCTTTTGTCTTTTGTGTGTGTCCACTTAAATGAATACCAAACATTTAAATGATGGAAGGTCAAACTCATGCTGAACATCAGGTGGACTGCATGTATTGTGATCGTACATTGACAAGATAAAGAAATAAGGTATAGTACAATGGAAAAAGTACGTGTTTTCAAAATATAAAAAGAGAAGGCAAAGGCGGTGAGATGTAGTGTATAAAGTAAGATTAAGTTTCACGCGGAAAATATTGAGAAAACACGGAAAGTGACTATAGGAAGTAAAACAAAAAGGGAAAAGTTGGATTATTTTGTTTAAAAAATTAAGCCCATCGTCATTTTATATAGCTATATACTACATACGTATAAATACATAGATAGAATATGCTTGTTCTTGTACATGTATATGTACATGTACAGCTTGTTATAATCCAGCTGACTTTGTTTGAAAGTTGACTTAAACTTTAAGCTTTTAAAGTACACAGTAACATCCATATACCACCTATGTAAATAATATCTATGTATATACTGCTCTGTAGGAATAACTTTTAAACACAAAAACAATACATACACACATGTGTATACGAATATTAAATGTTTGAGTAAGAATAACAATAAGGATATGGAAAGAAAAGAGCAAACAAAATATTAGTATTTTATGGTACCGCATATAATATAATATTTATATCTAGTCTATTTTAAAAATATGACTTTTCCCGTATATAAAAACTAAAAGTGCCGTTTTTCCAGTAAAAGTATAGCTTACATTCCATATCATACACCTCAATATCAATTTCAGAGGACTTTTTTCACTCCCTTTTGGCTTCGCTTTTCATATCTCTTTCTCTATAATATATTATACTCATACCTCATATTATACTTTATAAGCTTCCGCTTTGTGCCTTGAGGTATGTTTAAGTTTAGGAGGAATATTGTTTGTTCGGTTCGGTGGTTTTCTTTCTAGCTTTTGACAGGCGTCAAAAAAGTCAAGGAATGAGATAAAAACAGAGGACAGAGGGTGAAGTACAATATGTATAATGTATATCTATACACTATACACATACATGGTAAATTAAATGCTGTCCAAGACAATAAATAAAACTTCCAAAAAGTCTACAATCGACAGTGTTCATTGTGTCTTGAGTCTTTTGTGTAACTCTCAGCTTTTCCCACACACACACATTAAATATATGAAAAATGGAATGTAAGATATGACATTGCATGGAATGGCATGGCATGGTATATTGTTTTGTTTTGTCTTTTGTCTGTTCTAAATTCTGAATTTTATTGCACTTTGCCACGACTCGAATTTTCAATATACAGGATTTGAAAACGTCAGGGAAGAAAACGAAAATGAATTATTACAGCTTTTCCATCTAAATATATTGTGCTTCTCATATTGGAAATAAATTTGAATGCCGACTATGTATGAGCACAGCACAGAAGTCAGAGTTTTCAATTTCCATATTTTGAGAAAGAACGTAGAATACAGAATGTAGAATGTAGAATACACACAAGGACCGATTTCACAAGTTTACGATCCTCTAGTATGCTTGTCAATGCTCAATGCAGCTTATTTCAACGTCACTTGTATAGACAATAGTAAAATTCATAATAATATACATATGCATTGACTCTTTACGCACCCTTTTACTCACGCATTGTATATACATGTGTATATTTTGTATTAAAATCAGCGTGTGGGGCTATGCACAACATGCTGCATCTTTCTGTTTATGTGTGTGTAAGGAATATTATTTTCTTCTCTGTCTGCCTGTGCGGTGTTTATGGTTTTGGGAGACATTTAATAATTTAGAGAAACCAAACCAAAGCAAAAGGGCTAAACGGGTGATCATGATAAATGATAAATTTGGAGTAATATATGCATGTACAATGTACACAGTACACATACAAGATAAATGTGAAAATCTATCTATAATCTGTTTATTATCCCTTACCGTTTATTTTGTTTTGAACGCATGCATTTATGTATATATGCGTGATGTTTCCCTATATCATATAGATATTATTAAAACTTTGTTTGCTTCGTATTAAAATTCATTTTGAGTTTGAAAAATATAAAATATGGGGGTGCAATAAAATAAAATATTATATTTATGCACGGACACAAAAACAGAGACCACTCGCAACATTTTCGCCTCTTTTCTCTTTCGTCAAGACCGTTTGATGCATAAATCAAAAGTATAACTGGGTAAATTGCTCATTGAAAAGTCCAGACAAATATAAAGGAAAAGTTTAAAATTATGAGGCAGAGTGCATTCATACTCGTACTATGTAATAATCTGCATCTTCATCATCATCGTCCTCGTCTCATAGACCCATTTAGCTTTCGAGTCATAAAATCAATTGAGGCCTTGCATATTTTACATGAATAATTCATAACATAAGGAGTACGATACATGATATTATATGCAATAAGAAACAAGCAGGATGTTTCTATTTTAAGGGCTTGCTTAACATTTAAAAGTTTGTATAGTTTTTCATACTGACGGATTTCATGAGATCGCCCATACAGTTAACGAGTGTACAATACCATAGAATTCTATATTATCCTTGATTACAACTGTCGGTACATGTATTCATTCATTATTCATATTTATGTATCGTCCCAGCTACTGGAAATAGGCAATACCACAAAGGTAAAATAAAAAAATAACTCAAGTACATACATATACGATTTTGAGAAAATAATGATGGGCAACCGAAAGTGACAAGACACAAGACATGAAAACACCGACATTTCTCACAAGTAAGTATATTTAAAATTTTGGCTAAACGCTCTCCAGCTTCCTGTGTATTTACACTTCCTATTCCATAAAATGCAAAACATACCTTCGGAATACAAAATACAGAGTTCGTCAAACGTGATGATAGATTGAAAAAGTAAATACAATGTAAATTCGTCAAAACCGCCGCTCATGTTAAGAGTTAAGAGGAAAAGGAAGAAAGCTGGCAAATTTTAACAGCATTTTAAGTTCCCTGTTATTGATTGTCATTGTCATTGTCAATGATGATAAATGATGAATAAAGGGGAAAATCAAAAATCAAGGGGGAGCCAACGTGTGATGCGTGTCTTCGTTGTCAATAATATTATTTTAGTCAACCATTTTATTTTATTCTACACTTTTCTATGAAAAGCGTTTCACAACGTTCAAATTTTAAACAGAAACGACTTTTGTGTATATGTATGTACTATGTACTAACTGCAGACGTTTCAAAAACAAACATTCTACGTATTGTTCTTTGTTTTCAGTCGAAATCCAAATGTTTTTGAGAAAGACAGAAGGAAAATATCAGGACAGGAGGCAAGTTGAGCATTTTAGTGTTAGATAACTTGTTGTGCTTGTCCCTGTTAGCTCAGAACACATTCAACTCGAGTTCTATCCTCTAACTAATCGACTTAAAATTATGACAAGTACCTACATCTACATTTTCCCCGTGGGATCCTCAATCCTCATTATGGAATATATTATTCATTCATTCATGGTTGCGAGACTAAGTACATATTTATACTTATACGTAATTCAGATCTTTATATTTATATCAAATTGTGTATACATTTATATCTACTTTATAAAAGTTTATACATGAGTTGAGTATACTACGAGATTCGTCTCAAAAAACCCTAGTGCTCTTCCGCAGTTGATCGCTAAATCTTGTAAAAACATCAAGAGCCATCTCCCACATCTTTCGTTGATCACATGGAGGCCGTAAACATTTTTCGGGGTGGTTGGTGCTGCCTCTGTCTAAAATCCGGAGGAAGCCTGGAACTCTTTGTTCACTTTTACCCTCTGTCACTCTGTCTATTCTTCAAGCTTATATTATACTTATTTCTTATTCCATATTCCACGCACAGGGTGTTTTACATACTGTACATTGTATATTATTACCCCGTATTAAGGGAAAAGGAAAAGGCTCATACATACGGGGAAAACTTCCTTGGTTACTCTCTACTCTCTCTCTCTACTTATATTCTATGAAGCAAACTTTTTTTTTATCATCGTCTTTCATTCTTTCTTGGCATATATGCGTATACACATAAAATACATGCATGTAAGTCAGTATGGGTATAATACATACATTTTTATAGAGGAGAGAGGAAGAGAGAGAGCAATCATTGAAACCATCCTGCGGGATTCAACTACAGAGCTGTAGAATTGAGTGTAGGGTCTGGTGCTTGCATTTGCTCTTGCCTGCTTTTGCTGCTTGAGCCGTATATCCGGAGGATCGAAAAGGGAAAAACGAAAACTTATTATCGATGTACATATGTATAAGTATGTATGTGCACATAAACGTTAGGCTACTTATGTACGTCCTTTGTATGTATTATGCGTTTTCCCTCAGAGGGATGGAAGTAATATTATGAAGGAATACATATGGGTTTTTTTTCGAAAGAGACCGAGTGCCAGAGACAGAGGGGATGAAAGATATCTCTAATGCACATTCTTCTATTGTATACACACACACACACAGAGGGAGAATATAAAAGGTGAGTAGCATTATATAATCATCATCCGTATAAAATATATGTGTACATATATGTATTGTATATATTATATGTGTATGTGTGTAGACTAAGTATCAAGTTGACTCCAAAAGTGAGGAAGAACTTGCATGTACATATTTCTTATGCATTATATGTATACATACATAGCTTGGTAAGTATATTATATACATAGATGAGGTAGAATGGAATGGAAAATAATATAATAGAGGATATTCGGCTTTGACTCAGTCAGTGTTGCCTGACGTTCCTTCTGCTGCCAAAGAACCAGCCCCCCAGTGGAACACGAAAAAGAGAAGCAGAGAAAGAAGAAGAAGAAGAGCAAGAGCGAGAGTTTCTCGATATATTCACACAAATATATGTACATACACATGAACAGATATACACACTACACATACACACACACACACATACACCAAAAGCTACGAACTACGAACGGCAACTAGAAATATACATATGTATACAGTATACAGAGAAAATGGACTTGAATGTGCGTATGTATGTACAATATATTGTAATACATACATATGTAATGTACACATGTTATTATGCATGTGGCTATATATAATGTGGATATAACTTATATCTAAATGTGCTTTTGGTTGTGCTTGTGTGTGTGTATTCGGTCAACATTCTGGCTTCGAAAATTTTCGAATAGAGTGGAGCTTTGAGTCGAACTGAGCCAGAGCTAGAGCTAGAGCCAGAGAAAACCAGAGTTGGCTGTGGGAGTTGAGCTGAGTTTACACAGAGACAGAGTAGCAGAGGGAACAGAAGTGAACAGTTCAAGTTGAATCTATATCAGTAGTAAACATAAAGTAAAGTTTTAGTGAGGATCTCCTTCTCTTTCTCTCTCAAATACACATAATAAGTGTACGCGTATACATACATTCATACTCGTTCTATTCACTGTGTATATTTTTCGGGTCTTCCGCCATCTTATCCTGTAAATCCTTTGTTTTCATCCAGGATTTACACTCAAGGGTCATGTGATGACCTGACTATCGAGCAGAAGACCAAGATCAAGTCCAGCAAGAAGGAACCAAACAAAACCAATCCAGGATAGAAGCCCAAAAGACAAAGACGGATGATGAATAAAATGTTGTGTATGTGTATGTGTGTGTGTGGACTGTGAATGTGGATATATACATGATACATGCATAGATAGTCTGGAGATTTTTCACGAGTTTTGATTCCTTGTTGTGACACAGTCAAGTAGTCAAGTGCTATATAGAGGAGTAAAAAGTGTAAACTAAATTAAGTACATTTGTATCCTCGCTGTACATACATATATGTATATGCGTATGTATACACATGGTCATATTCGCTATCTTTACACATAGACAGTGTCATATACAATATACAACTATTTCTACGTATAGTTATTTATTATAACTGATATATAACTGAATGTGTTTAGTGCTCGTTTTACACACATTTTTAGGAGGAACGAGGGATTTTCGTATAAATAAACACATATTATCCTAGAGCTGAGAGGCCACCTAAATAAAGAGAAATGACTGTTTGTGGGTGTTTGTGTATACATAGACGATAGACACATTTTTGTGGGATGTTGACGTTTGTGCAATAATCGTCATCATTTCTTCCTTCTGAATGGTGAATATATGTGAGTATTATGATGTCTTTTATATGCGTGCATTTTTACATCCGTGTATTTGTTTATTTATAGTAAAAGTATGAAACTATAAAAAAAATAATAAAAATAATTATAAAAAAACTTTATTTAATACTTAAAATGATTTATAACTAGATTATAAAGAAAAAAAACTAAATTTATACTATTGAAATTTTTTTTAGCATTTTAAAAAATAAAACTTAGCATGATTTTAGAACTTAACAATACAGTTTTAATATAGGTAAAATCATAATTTAAGCTGTTATACTTAAAAAATTATAATGGATTAGAGTTTTAAACAAAAATTAATTAGGTTAAAAAATTTAAATCTTTATTAGCCTCAAAATTAACTAAAATTATTCAGGATATAGATCCTGAAAAGACTCATACTATTTTAATATATAAGAAAGTTCC
>JAQIVE010004433.1:0-14562 GCA_034698285.1 Sminthurinus bimaculatus | reverse complement strand
CTTCTGTATTTATTCACTTGGTTTTTTTTATTATTATGAGGTATGATGAAATGTTGTTGTAGAATGCTTGCTGACATAATATAACAGCAAAACAGACGAAAGCATGTACTTATTATAAATGTACTACTGACACACACACACACACACAAATTCAAGCACGGTTACAGTACCTAGTACCTACACACAAGTGCGCATAACTAACGTACGTATGTATATATATACATATAGAATTGACAGCTGTTGTTGTTTACAGTAAACACAAACAAATTACTGTCAGATATTATCCGCCGTCTTTCATCTTTCCTCGTGCTCATAAAATACTGTACTTACTTAACTGTACATTACAGTACATCATGTTGCATGTGGATATAGTGGTATTAGAGTGTGTGAAATGGAAAGTGACGGTGTGAAAGATCTCACACACTATCTATTTATGTACGGCCACTATTCAATAAAACACACATTCTGATGAGCATGTTTTCCAGAATTTCATCTATGTACATCTGTATCTCTGACATCTTTTTTCGTTATTCTCCAGGCTTTGTATAAATTTACCGAGAAATGTCAGAGTAAGGAGTCCAGAGGGAATTTTTCTTTTCAAATACATGTATACGTAATGGTTCCTTTGAAAAAAAAGCTTGTTAGATAATCTGATGAAATTTTGGTACACGATTTTGAATGGTAATCTTATCCATTTTGATCAAATTTTGATGAGGTTTTCGTAAATTGTCATGGAAAAATCATCAAAAATTTTCAACTGTGCGAATCTCATCTAATTTTCATGAAATTATTAAACTGATGAAAGGGAACAATCCAAGGCAAAAGAACTTGGTTCTAGTGTCGATGAGACGCGCAATCATAATTTTTATTAGGTGTGTGTAATGTGTACGGTGTACAATGTACAATCAACAGCTTATTGTTAGATGTTGGTGTCAAAGTTATTGATGACTTTGCAATATTTATGAGCATATTATTGTATCCTGCCATATTTCTGATTTTTGAATCATGAAATCCTGTAGGAAAAAGTCATATTTGACCACGAAATCATATTAAGATGGTCATCCAAGTCACGGAGTGACCGTCAAGTCTGTGGTATAAAAGGGGTAAAAAAATAGTCAAAAGAAAAATGACGAGCATTAATAAACTTTACAATGCAGTATAGATAACCTCTAAAATATCAACAGTTACATTACCTGTATAAAACTAGCACTTTTAATACATACAGTAGGCTTCATAATTTATATTTAATCTTTTAACGTGAGTCCGTGAGTTTAAAAAAACTCACTACTGACTCCTTGTCAGCAGTCACCCGAAGAAGTGTAAACGTCTGCTAATTTTAAGCTAATAAGGATTATTATTATGTGTCTGTGTCACATCATTTCATCGTTTCATTAGCACACCACCATTTTATGCCATCATCATATTTTATATTCTGTATTCTGTACTCTGTACGCATGGAAATCTAACAAGTTTCTGTTTTAGGGCTTTGGGATGGCTGGCATGCAAACTGTCAAATGAAACTGTCCAAGCCTCGTTGTTGCTAACAATGTTAGATGATTTACAATTTACATATAAGCATATCTATAAGTGTTGTATGCTGTGTTTATGTCACAATATATCAAATTTAAGCGTATTTGTATCAGCATCAGCATTTCAATGCAAAATAGGAAAAGGCGAAAAGTGAGAGATTTCAATAAGGCATTGTTAGCTATGAATGAGATGAATTAAAGATAGTGCTGTACATAGTTATTCTGTATTCTTGCAGATTTTCCAATAACATTATGATGTGTATTATTGTAGATTGTAGCACAACAACCCCGTGTTTCGCCCAGCAAGGGAGATCGAGATGCACACATAAAACATAAACATTTAGTTACTGTTAGAATTTAGCATTTAATACGTATGTATCATGTATACATACACTAATGCATACTAATGGTAGTACGTGTGACATTTCACGTCACACACACCAAACGTGATATTGATGCATTGAAAATTCATTATAATTAATTGTTTCTCTCCATGTGCCTGCCTATACATTATACACTATACACACATCTGAATCCTGAATGTTAAAGGATACACTATCAATATCAATATCCCTTTTAAATGCTTCATGTGGCTGGTCAATCAGTAATCTCAGTAACCATAGAACCAGCGTATGTATTGTGTACATTATGCAGTCCATACGATATGGTCGCGTGTATAATTTTATGATATAATGTGCACGATTGTAATAGGAGCCAAATTTTTCTGCATCTTTGTGCACATGTATTTATGTGTAATTGAATAGAATATAGGACCAATACGTTATTGGTCACATGGTAATAATTCATTTAATCGAGTTGATGGCGATGGCGTTGTTGTGTTTGCCGTGAGATAATTTATATTATATAGAGTCCCATTTGATGTGAAAAAAGGCTGATACAAATATACAAAATGAACTATGTAACACGTGAAACAAGGGACAAGTCTCGTTCATTCATAACATTCGTGTATAGCGTATAAAGGTAACTTTGAGAGTTTGAGAACAACAACAAGAACAACATCAACAAACAACGAGAGTAAATCTTCAACCCCTCCTTTACTTTGACCTTATGCTTAAAAAATTCAGTCATCTCTCTCTCTCATTCTGTTCACATTAAAAATTGAAGAATGAATGAATGCATCGAATGATTTTTCCAATCACAACAAGTATTGTGTCTCGTGTTTACACTTGGCCCTCGTGTTTCCCAATATTTTTCTGAATCTGATTTCTGATAATATATATAATATCAAAAGAATTATCAATCTTGCTAAAGTGCTACAATATGTATCATGTCGTTGATCTTTGATCTATGTATGCAGACAACAAACAAATTGTTACAATGACAGAGAAATATTTGTCTTGTCTTGCCTGATCTTGATATCATCTGAGATAGCTTAATGCAATGCTTAATGTAAAATCTCAAGAGTTGTCAATAATTCCAGTCCAGCAGTGCACAAATCACAATTCAACCAATTTAATGCATTATAAAACTTTTACCAATCATAAATTGATGCACAGACTTTTAGATTGATAAACTATGATAATTTACAGATTGATAGTGAATAGTCAATGATGATAGATATTATAGCTCCGTTTACTGTTCAAAAATGTCCCCTAATATATATCTGTAATAATATATTTATTACCGATCTCTGCGTGTAATTATTGTGATTAGTTGGAATGGCACAGAGGAGTACATATAAAAAATCTATAAAGTCGTTCAACTTTCATTAATGGATGAAGAACGGAATGATACCATATCACGATCTTTTTCGATTTTCATTGTATCAATAAATTATGAGCACAGTTAATCGTAAACGTACACATGTATGTAATTCATCTACCTCTGGTTTATGATGTCACCGTGCAAGCGTATAGCCTTAAGTCCAACTACATACATAATATGTAGCTACTTTTCATGGAAGGAAAACTTATACTATACCCAAGTACATACTACACACACACATAATAATGTGCAAATTGTGCAATCGAGATAATTGTTGTGGTTATGATAACGAGCAACCGTAACAATATAACAGTAATTAGTTAAAGTCGAATAAAAATTAGTCATCTCTAAGCTTGTACAAATAATCTGTGTAATTATAAATAATTAAATTGAGCATTAAGGTTAAGGTTTCAGGCTTTTTTTCTGTAATATGCTTTTTTTACATTTTCTATACTACTTTTTATGACTTTTAAAGACATTTGATTTGTCAACTGTCAAAAAACTCGATTAAAATGACGGGGTAATATTTTACGCACAATTTAGATTTTTTCGAAACCTTAAGTACCTATAGGCATGATGCGGAACAGGTGCACAAAATCAAAAATACTTAGTACAGCACATTTAGGTCTAGGTATATGGAAATTTTCCATTGCATTTAGCACGGTAATAATTTAAGATGGTATATTATTATGGTTGTAGTTTAATTCTTGCAACCCATGATTCTGATACAAAGTTACGCCTGAATATATGAACTTTATTCAAATTTGAATGTCAAAAAGAATTGAGCGTGTTTGCGGGGGGTGTCGAAAGTAGGGAATGTATTGAATATTTCCGTAAAAAGTTATTATTATCTCGGATTCCAGTTTCAGTAGGTAGTGAAAGAGTAGGAATGGAAACAGCAGTAGTACATATAGTGGTAAGTATAGTTTCACCATCACGCAAAACGAGGAACGGTCCATAAATTCAACAAGAACAAGAAAATGCCTTGACTTTGGCTCTGGCTCTATGTGTATAACTCTTATTCCAGCTTTGCAGGCCAAGTCGCAGATGACTTGCTTTCACTGGACTGGTGGGCATAAGATTCAAAGGAATTACGTTCTTCAAGCACGCAAATGTAAAGTTCTTCTACATGATACACTGAATGCAGAGCATAGCTTCTACATTCTATATTAAATGCTGGCATATGAGTATAGGAGACACACTAAAGCTGTATTTAGCTTTTCCAGGAAAGAAAAACCTGTCCAGCTCCAGCTGACTTCCTCACGCACATTCAGCCAGTACATTCTATTTATTATTGCTTGAACTTTAACCACTGAATATTCAAGCATGCTGGAGTCCAGAATTCTCCTGAAATGTAATATACTTAAATAAATACATCCATTAAGTAATTTCTCATAATGCATAATTTCTGATCTCCGGGTGTGCTTACAAGTCCGTTTTGGAATTTAGACTTTTGCTTCCCCTCACGTTTTGAGCTTTAAGAATATGTATGTAATCCACAAGTAAACAAATAAACATAAATACATATTGGAATGATAGAGTCCAAGTAAAAAAGTTCCTGGAACATGAACAATGAACAACAAAGTTCGTGTTATTTATTATACATATTTTTCTGTATTTGACATGAAAAGTACCACCAAATACGCGCATTTTTTGTACATCAGTAATCAGTAAAGGTATTAGGTAGGTATGTAATTTATTTTAACGAATGGAACTTTCTCCTAGATATGACGTGTGGTGAAAATTCATGAAAATGGGAAGCTCAAATTTTTTCTTTAAAAGACAGCAAAAGAAGTAGTGCTTAAATGTCTCTTCTAGTTTTTTGTCGATTTTTCTATAATACATGTATTGCAATATTCAGAAAATCGATTGTCCTCTATTCTCAACTGAATCCTGTGTATAGCATTTAGATAAATAAACCTTGGACGCTACATTTTGTCCTTTGAATTGGTATTGAATTGAAACCAAATGCCAGGCTAGATATTATGATGTGTTATAGTTGTATGTATTGTGTTTTGTGAGAATTAATGATAATGCTTTTAAGAGTACTTTTGGGTGGTGAAAAAAGACGGAATGGTACTTCAAAAATGTACAAAAAATACAAAATACATTGAGCATATTATGCGGTGTTAGTGCAATGAACAATTTTGACAAAAAAAATATGAAGACACGAACATACATGCTAAAAGCAAACCGGAACAATGACCAATCCACTTTTCCATACTTTTATCTTGTAATTTTTTCCATCTATAACTATACTTACATACCAAGTATTACGTTGACAATTATTGACAATGACATTGTTTGCGTTTGCTGAAGAAGTGGACGGATAAATGGGGGTTTCCCAAGCTAAAATGCTTAAACCATTTGTCCAGTTTTTCATCATCACTAAAACTACAAATTTCTGTTATACTTGATGACTCTTACTTGACCATCAACTACCATGTAAATATGTAGAATACACGGGTTGGCTAAAACACTACAACATTGCAAAATAGTATATTATTTTCATAATACAGCTACACAACTTCTCCTTTGGAGTTTTTGCTATGAAAACAAAAATTTCTTTTTCGTTTTTAGTAAATGCACTATAATACATTTTCTGTATAATCTGTAGTGTATTATTCTTTTTCTGCATGTTTTTACAGTAGGTACTTGTGTGTATATTTGTACTTTACACTTCTGTCCAATCCAACAAATGTATCAAATTTATGGTCTCAAAAATAAACCATTTTAACCATCGAAACTCTCCATGACCATAGACGATGTGAACATAACATACACAGGAGTCCACAACTAGTCGATTGACACACTAGATAATATATGAGGGCTGCAAATAAGCATTAAATATCTGCCATAATTTATGGTTGAGAATTGAGAACGGACGGTGAATGTATGCTGAAGCTGAATGACTGAGTTTTCAATTCTCTTCTTAGATATTATTGATTATTGATATGTATAATAATAGACTACACTATTATGTACTCATTTATATAATGTCGATGCCCATCAAAAGTATAAGTTATGTACATTATACATCATATAAGTACTTGTAGTGCTCTGTATTATTCTATGGTCATATTTGTCCTTTCAACAAGTTCTTGAAGGAATTCTCTTCTGTTTGATTACGTGAGCAAACAGATGATGACCATTCATTGGTATTTCCTTTCATCGTGCACAAGATGTACACACAATTTTGCACATATACGTAATACGTATGATACACAACATGGGCATTGAACACGTCGTAAACTTGTACTTGTGGTGTGAATGCGTATACCACATGTAAGTATGTATGCATGTATGTGTGTATTTGTGTTGGTGTTCGCAGGTGTAAAAAATTGTCTGGTATACATGTGCATGTTTTGCACTTAAAGATGATTGAATCACATTATGTTCATGTTGTCTCGATCTCCTGAACGCCTTTGCACTTGGAATCTCCCTTGGACATTTGAAGGGTATGTAGTGTGTAGTATGTTGTATGTATGGTATTGTTTATAAATATTTTATACTGTACTATTAACGTCAACAATCCCAATAGCATACTTATACACACATATTCACAAACTCAACTACTGTAGTTTAACTACAAACTTTACTAGCCGTGTATTTTTTTAAGAGCTTTTCTTAACTTTTGGAAGTTGACCATTGACCATTGGATTTGCGTGTATATTTTTTGACAAAGACGACAAATTCTACCACATTTTATGATAAAATTAGGATGCGACAGTTTGCTTGCCTTTTATTTCGCCGTATGGTCGATTTTTGTAAAAATATCTGTATTTTTCCTTTACTCACATACTTTACCGAATTCAATAAACGAATGAATGACGAATGACAAGAAGTTGAGATGATGATTGCCTGATGTCTGTCATCGAAGAAATGTGTACCTTGTATATGTATTGTACCTAGATATATCGCTTCAAATATATATTATACAACAGTATAGATATTTGGATCTGATATCTGATGACATTAGTCCATTCCATGACTGATGTGAGGAAGATTAAGAAAATGATTACCATCATTAAGATTAAGATATTATACGATGTATGTACAATTACACTGGATACACAATAAACGCATTCATACACGAAAAATATTGTACGTCATGGCGTATCCACGTGTATAACATGCTGTACATTAAATACAATTGTACTTTATACACAGCTAATTGGAAAAATGTACATGTATTTTGTATTTTATTATGTGTATGTACAATGTACAACATACAACATGACCGATGACGATGACTGAAGACTGCTCATTCTTATATGTACATCCATACTTACAGTAAAATACAAAGTATTACACAGTAGAAATATCGTAAACGTTTTTATACTTTGTACATTGTACACTGTGCCTCGAGTCATAATTTTTGACAAGGTATACATTATACATCATACACCAGTAGTTAATGGCGGACTGCAAGGACTTGTTCGCGTTCAATTTCGATTTTAATTCCAAATCCTCATCTTTCGTCAATTCAAGTCAATTTCATTCAAACCAAACCAAAGCAAAAGGGAATTCAATTTCAAGGAGCTTATCAAGTCCGACGAAGAGTATAAAGTTAAAAGTACATATGTATATCTATAATGTGAGTATGTAGAATACTTTTCTTATTAAATTCTTTATTAAACAGGCACAATACCTGCAGCAGCATTTCGTTTTCATCTTTTTATATTGCATATAATATGACTTGAAAAAATATGCTTGACATGATAATTTTACATGTACAATGTGCATATGTATACAGAAACAGATACATTAGAAGCCACTGCTCATATTTCTATGTGTACAGTACAGCGCGACTAATTTAATAATTTAACTTATAACTGCAGGCTATACTTGTACAGATATATGTATGTGGAAGGGGAAAAGTGCAGTTGAATGTTGAATGACAAGTGTGTCCTTTACCGCGGTGTATATTAGGTATTAGACGTCAGACATTAGACAGATGCACACACAGGGAAACATTGTTCAATATCATTATCATCATTATTATTACATATTATGCAATTAATTTTCAGTGTGTACAATGTACAGTCATGTGTATGTACATGTATGTACATCAGTCATCAGTCTACTGTCTCAATTAAATACCTCAATTTACTTTATGACTCTGAAGCTACTGTTGACTCTGATATTTTTTCATTTTTTTAAGTTGTAAAAAGCACATGTTCAATCAATGTTTTACTATACATAAAAAACTGCGTGTTAGCATCCTTCCTTCCGTCCTTTTTTGTGTGATTGTCCATTATATTTCCGAGAACCCAAGACAATAAAAGACAGGAGCAAAAAAAACCAATTTGTATCTCACATTTTGTTGAGCAACAGTATGTAGTACTAGTTAAATGTGATAACTTAAGTGCAGTTATGATGCAGCCCAGAATACATTAAAATTTGTCATATATACAGTCATAGTCATACACATTCAACATCTCAATGTTATATACACCGACATTCGACATTGTATGACAAATAAATTATCGTTTTAATAAATAAGTTAACGCTAACATTCAAGAGAATCAGCAGCAGGATCATATGAATATAAATATATTGCAGTGCATTAAATAATGTTATAATACTATGCATAAAGATCTTGAAACTTGGTTTTACTCGCTAAGATTTTACTTTTGAGTCGAGGGATTAAATGGAAAGGCCTTGGTGCGACCATCACTTTGTTTTTCTTCATGAAAATGTACAAGAGTAAGTAGATACATGGGATTTGTATGATGATTATGATTACTGATGACACGGCATTTTTTCTTGGGTATCTGTACACAGTTCACAGTAAACAGTATAATGTACATATTATAGAACTCGTAAAAGTTGTGGGTTGACAAAAATATCTGTCGGGATAAATGTATCATGCAGTATGCAATATTTTCGCATTTACATACATGCTGAAATGTGTTGTAGATATTGAGCGTTTTATGTAACGTGTTACAAATTTCTGTTTTGCGCTGCATATTATGCACAAAATGTACATTTGTATTGTATACCTGTAGATATGCATGAATACACGATAAACATTTTAAGGGTCTTGAAGTATGAAAATGATAATGGAGTCAACTCAAACTAATTGACTGAAATAATTAACTTCGTCCTACGTTTCATATCTAAATTTTCCTTCCCTTTTTACAAACGTTAAGATTAAAACGTATCATATTCATATCACAGTACAACTGTTTTTGGCAGTTTTTAATTGCTTCAAATTTGAGTCAACTATCAACTTTTGTGACTAATTGCCAATTAACAATTATACACAGTTATATAGAATTTTTAGCATTGAATTACAAAAACCAATTTATGTAATATCACCTTTTTAGCTTGCATTCTAATTTCCTTGTAAACAGGCATGTACGGCGAACTTGTCGAAATTGGGTCTGGATACATAATACATTTTTTAACCTTCTTTTCCTTTCTTTTCGTATGTAAAGTCACTTTATGGAAACAAATCACACAGTCTTTAACTATATTCGTATGCTTTGGTCATTTTTTTTGCCATTTTGCTAATATTCGGATATTTCAACCAGTAGCTTGAGTCTTTCATAGGTTTCATATTGCATATATATATGCTATTTGCTATATGCTGTACAAAAGAGGAAAGCATAAGGTTTGAAAAGAAAAACCTCGGCGGAGGAGGAGATGAATCATTCTGGGTTTTTGATTGGGACCAGAAAAAACTCTTTCAATAAGCTAATGTCGTGTCTTTTCATTGATGCATTGTTTTGTGTATGAGTGAGTAATAGTAATAAATTCTCGGCTGTGCACTGTTGAATCTCCGTGTATGCACATTGTATACACGAATAATTGTACGAAATGCAAAAATACTAGCCTATAATGGCTACTTCAATTTTCATGGATGAACCTCTTCATTTATCTATGTAGTATTTTGGCCAATAATTTGCCTGACATATTAAATATGTATTATGCTTTTTCCATAAAATACAAAATTCTTTTTTTGGCCTTTTCATGCGAGTTTCACATAAATATAAAATTGATGAGGCTAACAGCATCAATTGAATAATACATGAGCTTTTCAGCCCCTGGAATACTCCTGATTTTTCTGCTCCTTATAATTTTGCATGTGCAGGAATAATCTTCATTTCTCAGTCCTACATATTATGGCTATGAAGATTCAATTTCATCTCAAACGGTTTTATACAATGAAATCATACATACTGTTTTGTATCTTCTATCATGCAGGTAGGTAGTAGGTACAGCACATTACATATTGTGTTACATTGTGATTCGGAGAAATAAGGAGTGGGCGAGATAAAAAAAATCTGTACAGATACAGAAGCTACTCTTCTCGTATGCACATACATAAATACATATATGAACAAAGATGAGATCTTAATGCTTAATGGGTGTTATATTGCGTATATCAATAGATAATTGCATTCTTGCACGACGTTATCTACATTCTACATACATATTATGAGAACCACCACCCACGCCCAAGTTCCAGGGAATCCAATACACATTTCACTTTTGAGACCATCTTTTTTCGACTGTTAGTCAGACACACACACACAATCGAATATTTTAGAGTGCTTTCAACCTTTGGAAATCATGTAACATATAATATGTTGTCGTCTACATGTACCTATATGACTTTATTCAAAAGTGATACGCCGATGAATCATAAGAGAGAAATGATACATATTATACAGACATTATAAGTACCTATGTGTGTGGTGTGCGTATTATTTGCATCCCTGTTATAATGAAACTATGTAAACAGTATGTGTATGGTGCACATATAATGTATCAAATGATGATATTTTCCTTTGGATTGCTTTTTACAGATCGGAGTCAGAGCCAGGGTCTCAGTAACGGCGGGAAGATGGACGGTTGCCGACAGTGCATGAAATACAGTCTCTTCGCAGCCAATTTTATCATTTTGGTATGTATGCATTCACATTTCACATGTTCAAAATACTCTACTTTTCCTCGAATCACTCCTAATTGTATTATTGTATCTTCTATGTACATACATTTTTATATGTACACAGTGCATGTTCTTTTTATAGCATTATAAATAAAGTGTATGATAAATATAAAACATAAAAGCTATTTGGAGAAAGGTCAACGACTTTAATCTTAAATGTAAGTAATTTGTAGCCTAGATGACTACTGATAGAAAAATGAAATGATATGATATGATGAAAACTGTCACTTTTTTACAGTTGGGAGGAATCGCTGTGACAGCCGTTGGAGGTGAGTTTTAACATCTCTTGAACACACATACTGTACATGTGCATTTTTATTAGACTGGCATTCAAATTGAATTTTTCGTTAAAAAAGTCAGGACAGTTTGTGAGCTTGGCCCGAAATTGGGTTCACAACAGGAAAATTCCTGTCTTTATGTCATATGTACGTTGTACGTGCGTGACATAAGTTTTGGATGAAGATCCCGGTAAATTCTATAAAGTGATTGACCTTTTTTTCTTTCGGGATATCGGGAAATTCTCTTTCGCGGATTTCGATGAACTTTTGAGACTGTAGCTTCTTATCAGTACACCGAATTCGGAGAATATCAATACCTGTGTTTCCTGCTGTATACATACATAGGCTTTTGACTAAAATTCAAGTTCAGTGTTGCAGTCGATTAATTACGATACCGATGAAATGAGAGTTTTATCTGTGTAATACAAAACTTCAAGTTTTTATTTGACCCCTCTCTGTTTTTGTAGCTGTGACATTACATGACCAGAAAATCTTTCAAGTTCTGGTAGATGATAGTTTGTATGAGAGTTCCTCCATTGTTCTGATTGGAACAGGATGCTTCATCATTTTCTTTGCATTCATGGGATGTTATGGAGCCATTAAAGAAGTCAAATGCTTCCTTTTAACGGTATGTCTTCAGTCTTCATTATACAACAAATTTTCAGTATTTTACTAGCAACTATATAGAAAATCTTGATTGAAAACTCATTCCTGATTTAATTTTTTCAGTACATGATTCTCCTCCTGATATTCTTCGTTGTGCTCCTTATCGGAGGTGTCCTGGGCTATGTATTCAAGGGCAAAGTGTCTGCTCCTCTCAAGTTGAAGATGCAACAGTCAATGATTCATTACAAGGATAACTTGGCCTACACTAATGCATGGGACAACGTCCAATCAGTGGTATGACTATGACTCTAAAAATTAGAAAATATCCAACGCTCTAAAATTCTCCATAAAATTAATTCCTTTTGCTTGTCATTTCATCTTTCAGTTTAAATGCTGCGGAGTTGACAACTACAAGGACTGGGAGACGGAAGCACATTTTTCAGGAGAAAATAAAGTTCCCTTGAGTTGCTGTCGATCTAAAGATGTAAGTTTCAAAATGTGCATTTACTTTATCATTTAATTAGTGGGGAATACACAGTATTATCTATTATCCTGTGTGAAAATAAAGTCAAATGTCTAATATCTCATATTATGTTAAATAATTTAAATTTGAAGGGCGACACCCACTGTTTGGCCGAACCCAACCCACGTAATGTGTGGGACACGGGATGTTTAACGCGGTTTAAAGAAGGTTCGAGTATAGTGGGTGGCGTTGGAATTGCTGTTGCATGTCTTTTAGTAAGTGAAAATCTCAATTAGCACAACATGTACAATGTACATACAAGATAATATATGAAATTACCATTATTTTAAACACATTTTGTGCAAAGCACATTAAACATAATGGCTAATCACTGTTAACTTTCTTATCTGTTTGTTTTACTCCCTCAATGTAAACGCAGGTCCTGGGACTAATATTTTCGTATGGAGCGTTCAAAAGTATTTCGTAGAGATACATCCTTCTCATGAAGTCGAGCGGAAAGGAAACCCGTAAAAAACTACGAAATTATTATGCAACATATCGGCAATCAGAAATCTACCATTATATATATAATATGTATATGTATTTTACGCTATAATATATTATCGTATCACTGATAATATCTCTATGTACTATGTATTGATGTTGTATAATGTGTATAATGTAATATGCCGCATTTAAGATAAAATGTTGAACTGTAAGCTTGTTGAAAGTATTAGTTGTTTTGTTTATCTTTATATATTTATGTATATTATTTTAAGACGAAATTAAGACAAAAGTTACAAACTATCTTGAAACGACGACACTTTCTGATTTTAATTTCAGTCAAGTTGCGCATAGAGTAATATGTAAGTACGCTGTATATGCTTTTAATTTTCAACGAGGCCTCAAGATAAAACAAGATTACTTACAATTATCGATCATCTTTATCTCCTACATAATATTCATATATGTACAAAATTATGTCACGACCACAATTTTGCTATAAATTAATTGTGTAAGTATTACTTATCTGCGTTTAATTCCATAACGAAGTTTAACGAAGGACATTCCTATACATAAGTACATTATTTACAACTTTTGTCTCCTGTTATTTACACTTTAGTTTTCTACATGAAATCCCGAGAAAGTGAGAAATGCTTGTAATATTTGTAGTTTAAATATTATGCAAGTCCCTATAATGATGACGTATTTATTTTAAGTTTATGATCAAGGTGATTTACTGTACAAAAGATACCAGGAAAATGAAAATAACGCTGAACTTAAACAAAAATCATGTATACTTATAAAGTAAGAGAAAGGTGAGAAGTGAGAAGGTGAAAGCACGCTCTTCGGCGTTACTACTTACTTATGACTTAGATTTAGATTGCGATTATGATTTAAAACATTTTTACGTCAAAACCATTTACGTGTCAATGGAGCCTTCATTATTTTTCTGATATAAATGTAAATTTCCTGGTTTGTTGTTGTATCACAAATATTTTTGCTACTTGTGAAAAACGAAGCAGACGGATCTAAGCAAGTGGCATGTTCTTTTTTAAAGTATATGTACATTGTACATATTACTTTCACCGGAAATCGTAATATGCGTAATTACGATACTTTTAGATGGATACACACGTTTCTCATGTATGAATGACTTCTATGAAATTTTTATTTTGTGACTGTATAGTTATCAGTGATGAGACGGCTTTTGAATGCATCCCAAACTGCCGTTGTAGGGTGAATCACTTTACTATATGTACGTTGTACAACGCATAGGTGTACGGTGTACTTAATCAGTACTTACTAGTGCTGCCCTTTATTTTGTTATTTGTAAAAAAATCTTCATTTATGACATTGTCAGATATTCATAATATGTATTTAGCACTATTTATATATGCAGTATGTACTTATATCGAAACGTTATGTGGTACTTATATAATATAATATAATATAATGTTGTACAAATGTATGCTAAAAATATTTATTTATTTTTATTTG
>JAQIVE010004432.1:0-14563 GCA_034698285.1 Sminthurinus bimaculatus | reverse complement strand
ATTTTAACGTTCTGAAAAACAAATCAATTCAATGCAAATTTTAGACATAAAATTTCACACTGTAAATATTACGCAAAGTACTTATGGAACGTAAAGTATGGAATATACAACAAGGAAAAAGTAGACTTGAGACACGTGAATTAGTTGCTTGATTTGAACGGTCACCGTATGATAAACGTATTCAGTAAACATTTAGGTTTTAATATATTATATAATTAAATTAAGCATACACACAACGAAGGTGAAAAAGATTTAAAATAAATGTATAGATTACATTATGACTGTAGCTATGGTAAAGGACGGACGAAACAAAAAGGCAAAAGTGTGCCTTTCTTACATAACTATAATAGTGTATTATTGTTGTAAACTCAATGTAATTTTATGTTACGTTTGTATTTAGTCTGTAATTTGTATATGTATTATGTATGTGTAAGTACTCGACGAAAGTCGAAGAATATTATGATTACAAGTTAAGTTACATAATTAAGTTTTTTTATCCTTTGTATGCATATGATTAATATTTCATGTGCTACGTAAATAAGTATATACTTACTTAAAGTACCTGCTTTCTTCTACACATAATATTGTTTTTGAAAAAACGGAGAAAGCTTAAATCTTTTATCTTTTTTGGAAAGTAAATACACATCAGTACTGAAGAAAATATAAACCAAGGTGTAAAAGTTGCCGTCATATTTTTAAGCACCTATACGTAAATGCTAAATTTATTGTTTACAGTTTACACATGACTCTCAAGGTTCCTAACATTAATTTCCCCAAAGCCCACGTTTTACATAATCATAATACTTTTGCTGCATAGGAAGGCAAAGAGAGAGAAAAAGAACGAATGATAGAAAGAAGAAGAAAAGAAGACAGAATTGCAAAGCACGATGAATAATGCTTAAAATGCAATAATACAAGGAAAATTATTGTAAAAAGAGTACTATAGTTATAAAATTGAGTTTCGTTTTAATATATTTAATGAAAATACCTCGTATTCCCTGGTTCTAGACTGCGCCCATAGTAGCAAAATTTCTTTTGCACTATTTGCGCTTGCTTTCAACGCTGGGTTAAGTTGGAAGAAACTAGGATTCCCCTTAGCAGCACTGAGAAGAACCATCCACCAAACAAACAACCAAAAAATGTCCCATCAACCATTTTATTTATATTATATTATAAATATTATATTATTATTATTACTTTATTAATGATAAACTGTCATTTAAAGTATTACAGGCGCATAAAATGCACAACATGATATAATATATTTACTCATATTTTTTTATTTCCTTGGAAAGGATTAAACAAAAAAAACCAAAATAGTAAATGAAGACTCAAATAATGCACACGGAAGCTGTAATGCAAATTACGACAGAAATCATCAGCTAACTATTATTATAGTAAATATTACTGTAAAAAACACCCTTATTTAAATCAAGCTCTGGGCCCTTAATCTACAATTTATAACTATTAAGTTACACCAATGCTATGATGACTAAAAATACTTGCAGTGAGCCTACACTCTAAAAATGCAATAGTCATTATATTATAGATAAGCTACGAAATTTAATGTTACACGTGTTTTCTCATGTTATGTATAATAAGTAACAAGTATAGACTACAGTATAGGTATAGAGTTCTATCTATTTACTTAACTTTTTACTTTATGTGCGTGTCGAATGTCAAATGAAATTTACAAAGCAATAAAACATGGTATATAAAAATAATCCAAGATGGATGGAACAAGAGGGGAAAATACAGAGAGGAAATATAATATACATATATGCAGTAGATAAGAGAAAGGTGGACGTGAGAGTCGGACAAACACAAGACATGGAACTGGGGAAAAGGAGCAAGCGAGTGAAAAGTGAAAAGACTTACACTTGGATATATGAATACAAGGAAAGGGGGGAAAGACTGAAGGATTCTATACATACAAGAGATCTACAACAACACGAAGGACGAGAGGACCAAAGAACACACACAAACACAAGTGAATGAAATAAAAATGAATCCGAGTCTCTTACTTTGTTTGTTGATCCATTTGTTTAAATTTGTTGAGTTGAGAGGAACTCGAGGTGGAGGAAGAAGAAGAAACTGCAGTTTTCGTTGTAGACGACGATGTTGACTGGGACTGTGATGAAAAGACAGCCTTTGACTCGGAAGCCGCGGATGAAGAAGAAGAAATCCGCTGTTGCTGCTGCTGTTGTTGTTGAGTTTGACCTGTAGCCATAAAAAATGGGCACAAAACAAAAAAAGATCCACAAGGTTTTAAATTGTTTGCACATTCTTCTTTACATGTAAGTATTAAATACTATCACACGTAACTACAACTATGTACATGCAAAGACATAATATAAAATAAGATTTGCAATAATTTTTTCACAAGCAATTCCAAAGCAAAAAAATGTAGGAAATGGCTCTTCAATATTTTTTAAATGGCATCATGCACACAAGCTTCAAGAATACTTTTTAAAGTGTTAGAAGTTGCAAAGGCTTAAAAAGCAAGCATATATACATACATAATGATATGACTCAATTTCATGCAAACTCGAGAAGAAAAAAATCTAGAAATGTCCTTTACACACATGAAACATAAAACACGGTAAAACTTCAACGACAATGTGGTTTTATCTGTAATCTGAAACACGTTGTAGATACTCTCGAGTTCTTTGTCGTCGTTTTTACCTGTTGTCACCTCATGCATTTATATAATGTACATACAGTTGATGTGTAAAATATTGCAAATTTCTTTGTAAAAAAGAAATGCGTGTGTAAAAATAGAAGCAAAGAGAGACAGCAGCATAGCAACGTGTTCTTCTTCTTCTTCTTACAAAACAATAAACCAGGGCTCAAGTCAGATTCGCATCTCGAGTCCTCCTCTCCTGACGCTTGAAAATGTGGAAATGAAAAATGAGGAAGAATAATAAAAGACGTTTTCGGGCAAATGGAAAAGGTGGTCATACATCAAATGAAGAGAAATGGAAATGGAACTGCGGACGGGGAGAATTTCTCGGGAATCTTCTTGTTGCAAATTGTAAATTGCAATCTGCAAAAAAAACTTGGCATACTTGTTACATAATAATGCCTTCAGCTCTGCACGCATCTTATGTATGTATCTCTTGGCTATGCACATACTGATATGCATTCTGTTTATGGGCAATCAAAAATCGTGTGTACGAGTTTTGGCAAAAAAAGAACATTGGACCTAAGTCTAAAGTAGTCGCTGAAATGGGACCAAAAAGGATAGAAAAATGATTCTTTCCTCGTTGTGTGCAATGTCATGTGCATGTACGAATACAATCTGTAGGAAAATGTGCGTGTTTGTACACTGTACACTACATACAGATACACGTGTATGGTGAGTGCGCAATCTGACTAAATACAAGATTTCAAAGAGTTGAAACACAACGTTTACAAAGTGAGAGAGCGAAAAAGTAATACTGAGACATTGTAGAATGAACAAGAAAGAAAGAAAGGCACAAAAACTATCTACAAAGTTTCCTCTCCTCTTTTTCACTCTCTCGACCAGTAATAAAATGATCTATAATAATATTACAAATAATGAAAATAGACCTTTAAATTTGGAATAGATGTCTCTTCCCCTTTTCAAAAATACTTTTTACTTTTTTGTTTAAAAATAAAAACCCTTTGTACAATGTCCAGTATTTATGTTTGTGTATTTACGTAGTGTGTACAAAATACAAAATAGACATTAGAACACAAGGAAAAGGACACACCACTGACATAGATCTTGTTTTAAATTGGGGGATAATACTACAATAATTTCTTGGACATTAGATATAAATACAAGAGACAGAGTCAAGTATACATGTATAAAGATAAAGTAATAATAATAATAATATAGAGAGATAGGAGCATCAGCCGGGGTTCAAACCACAGAAACGGCAAACATGACATGACATGGTTAAAGGGGGGGGGGCGAGAACGGATTTGGATCTATGTACATATGTATGTAGTATTTTTTGTATGTTGCAAAACTTACTCGCACTCATGATGCTCTTTGATTCAAATTCAGATAAAGACGAAGAAGCAGAGGAAGCGAGAGAAGAAGAACGAATAGCAGAAGATGTAGAAGAAGATGCAGCAACAACCTCAGAACTCATAAGACTAGACGAAGCAGATTTTGACTTGAACTGGGACTTCACTGAAAGAAAAAACATACAAAGATACGAAATTTTTGCCGTTTACATCTTCAACTCTCTCTTTCTCTCTCTCTCTCTCTTTCTTTCTTTCTCGATGGTATTTGCACTAGGATTTTTCCTTTTTATTTCTCCTTCCCCAACAAAAACAACAATTGACAATGAGAAGATGCGAGCCCCTGTCACAGTTAGTTGTAATGAACGAGAATAGCCTGGATTTTCTTTTTCCTTCTAACGTTCCATCTTCACCCTTTCCCTTTGTATATAACCAAGTAAATACATACATGTATACATATGAGGATATGAACCACGATTTGGTCGCTAAATAGACCTTATGCTTGTTCCTTCCTTTACCCCAACTAAACATCCGGAAGATGGGAAAAATTGCTATTATTGCTAGATGAGGGAGAGAACCAATATGCTATATGCTATGTGTATCCAAATGAACAGAGTTATACATAGTACGTAGAATTGTATCCTGCATTAGCTTTCTCCATCTCTCAATCCCTACAAACATATTATACATATATATATGTATAGTATAAGGAGTCAAGTCCGAGAAGCTTCAGCTTCAGAAAACCAGGGCCAAAAGAAAAGAATGAAATAACTAAGAAAAAGAAGACGTTGTCATTGTCCTCTCTTATCCTGTTTTTATGAGATTCTGAGCCTCCTTCTCCTCCTCCGCCTATTCTAATCAAAGGGAAAAGAGCGAAAGTAACACTGCCATTGCACATTGCTCCGGTTCTATTTTATCTTTTATAATCTCTGACATAATATTTTATGAAATAATGCAAGAGTCAGCGAAAAACCAGAGTGGATGCGGATCCTACCCAGAAACCCGACAACATACTACACATACTACATTACATATTACATACACACAAGCAAAAGAAAGTATAGCTATTAGCTATAGACTTTGCAGTGTTGAAAAGATTTTCATTTTCATCAGTCTCTGCTTTTTCTATACGTATATATTGTATATTGTAAACCATTGAATTTTTTCCCTTTAATATTTCATTATACACATTGCAATCAAACAAAAGAGAGTCCTGCTCTTGTTCCCTGCCGCTTTCTATAAAGAATAGAGAATATTACAAGTATAAGTAATAAGTACATATGTACGTAATACCTATCTATCTATCTTTCTAATATGGTATAATTTATCATTACTATCATAATACCATCTCATCTCATGTATGTATACTCATGTAGTATGTATACTAGCATGTAACTAGTAGATAGATATTATTGTAATAAATAATCAAAGTGTTGTTTGCTCTACTTTCACAACTTTGCTTTGCTTTTGCTACACATTTCGCCATGTAACAAATTATTGCACAGTATTAGCATACATACAGCATACACATATTTATATTTCCTTTTACATATAATATTATGTACACACTACACACATTCCTTTAAATATTGCTCCAAGGTTTAGGTTTGAGTTTGGGTTTTGAGTTTGAGGGTGGCCATATTAGGAAATAAGCAGCAGAAGAAGGATAAAGAGTTGGTTTGAAATCCTCTCCGTCTCCTTTTCTGTATTTTATGTACCGTGTGTAGTGTGTACGCAAATAGTAGTACAAATACACATACACATATACACATACACATGAAATTTAGAGATACAGATACAAACAGAGAGAGAGAGAGAGAGAAGGAATGAAAGCGAGAAAAAAACCCATCTGCTTGTGTTTTTGAGTACATATTTCATTTGAAGCTCCTGCTCCTGCTCTGCACGGACATGTAATTTTGGCGCATTTGGGAAAAGATCCAGTAAACGAAAGCAAAAATAACTTGACGAGATGAACATGAAAAGACTATTTGTAGTCATATAAGTTGTAAGTAGTAAGAAGTAGTAGTAGCCGAGATACAAAAAGTTATAGACCAAGTACAAAACCGAGGAGATAAAGAAGAAAATAAGATAGAGAGAGATGAGTTGAAGAAAAACCACCCGTGTAATAATAATAGTAATAATACTGCTAAAAAACATATGACGCATGTATGTATCTATACACTATACATTTATGCTCTCCTCAATTTTTGTCTGTACTGTACTGTACTTACGTACTCTCTATATTTTGTATCTTTACTATTATTTAGTTATAAATGTATAAATAGCTCGCCATTCTATACTCTTCAGTCTTCAGCGTGAGAAGGATAATACTTAATACTTACACAACTTACAACTTGTAAATGTTAAACGGCGTAAGAAAAGGGCCAAGTATACGTAATACTATATATATATTACCAGCATTAGTAAATATATTATCAAGAGTTAAAGATACATATAATTATTATTATTACTATACGACGTCTTCCAAATCTCCAGGAACTTGAGACATAATAAACATGTAATGCAACTGCAACCTGATAATGAACCTATCCCACTAAATAACCAATTAAACTTAAGTAATGCTCTTTAATGATTAGATGGGAGATCTGATGGAGCTAAATTTCCCATGCTCACTGGTCCTCAACTCGATTATTCCCTCAAATGAAAGTTGATTAATCTAATTCGTCATTAAGAATACAGAATACAGTACACGAGGATTTTTAGACAAATAAAATAAAACTAAAGTTCTACATAAAATGATATTATTATATAATAGAAGATACCTATTGATAACTCTGTGAGTAGCGGCACGTGTGTAAAGTTGTAAAGTTTAAATTACACATCATCATCATAATCACCATCATATTGAATAGAGTCAATTAAGTAAATGATAAAAATTATATATAGAGACACTTTTGTCAAGAATCAAACGAGAGTAGTAGCGGTAGCATCAGGCAAGCAGCATTATTAAGTATTCACTTATAGTATTATCATTATTATAAATCATAAATTTTAAGAATACAAAACTAAAACGTAATAAATGATAAATGATTATTATTAAGGTATAAGTATTATAGTTTTTAGTGTGTTTATCTTGTACGCTGCCACAAAGCAAAATCCTACATACGCAATTTAGCTTTTAGTTTTGCATTTTTTTCCTTCCGTCACTTTTACTTTCACTATCCATACATACTTGATTATTGTGACATATTAAAGCACTACTTATTCTCTCTATAGTATAATAATAATAATAGTACAACATGACAATACCATGTTTTCATCAACATCAATTCACTAATGATAATAATAACTGTGGTTTTCAACACTGATTATTATTTATGTCAATTCACAATCTAACGTTAAAAGTATATAATATAATAATACACAATACACAGTCAGTTAATTTTGCTTAAAACATTTATCTAAAGTAATAAGTAAGTATGTATATACTGCGGAAAAAATGGCCAGTGAGGTGTTCAAAACCATTTTTTGCAGCAGCAGTTTCCATTTTTATAGTACATAATTTAAACCGCACACACAACAACAATGTATAACACAGTGATGAGAGAGTGAGTTATATTTAAAGAGCCTTTTCCTTGTCAGAGCGTATATTATTATTATGTAATTGTAATTAATGATTGAAAACAAAAAGAAATCCATCCACAACATGATAAAGTTTTGCCATTAGATTTTACCGGCGGCCGAGGATTTGAAGAGACTCTCAAAAATTTGATCAACATCTTCCTCCCCATCGGAAAGAGATCTTTGACGATGCATTATTTTACTGTGTGAAGCACTCTTCCTCAGATGAGATGCTTTCGAGGAGGATGAAGAGGAGGGGATGGAGGAGATTGTTGCTTGTTCCTTTCCACCTCCTTTTCCAAAGTAAGCTTCCAGCTCCTTTTGCTTCTGACTCGCACTTGATGGTGACATTTGAGCCTCGAATTGTTTGGGGAAGATGAGTTGAGCGGCTCGAGGTAGTGACGGCGGCTTTTTCCGGGGGTTCGGAGAGACGGGTAAATCTTGAACGGAAATGTAGAGACTCTGTGCCCGGTCAAAAATTGTACTGCCCGATGCGGTTCTCTGGAGTTGGTCACTCGATTCTCTCGTCGCAGCTATGGACTTTGTCTTTGCGACCACGTTGGAGGATGAAGAGTTTGGTGAGGAGGTGGAGGAAGGCGATGCATTTGTATTCGCATTTACATTTGCATTGGCTGCTGCCGCAGCTTTTGCACTTTGAATTTCTGCAGCAGCTGCGAGTACCGCTGGCTTTTGTGTCTGCTGTTGCAAAAGTTGGGCTTGAGATTGTGGTTGTGGCTGGAAATATCGCTTATTGACCTCCTCAAAGTCTCTTCGAGGTCGAGGGAATTCGGATAAACTTCTTTGTCGCGGAACAGCTGGATTATTATTATGGCTAATACTACTGTCGCGAGCCAACTTTTCCTGTCTCATTTTTACATTAACTCCGCCAACATTTATGACCGCCTTTTTCACCGGCACAACTGGAGCTGGCTGAACTTGACTAGGACGGAAGCTAATAATACTATTATTGTGACTATCATTACTATTATTATTGCGAGAATTGTTTTTCTGGAGTAAAATGGCATCACCAGAATGCGATTTGGAAAGTGCGATGGGTAATTGAGAGTGAGATGATGATTCATTGGGCTTTGATTTCATAGTCTGCGGTATCATAATGGGTTTTTCCACTCCACGATTCAGTTGCGTTTGTTGTTGTTGTTGTTGTGCTTGCGTTTGTGTTTGTGAATTGGAGGGAGCCTCCGAGGAGGTTTGAAATTGATTGAGAAGAGAACTAATATTAGATTTTGCACTCGACATTCGACTGGCCTGACTTGGACCATCGTGAAGAGAGGTGACTTCTCTCTGCGTAATTGTGGCTCGCTGTTGTTGGGGTCCCCTCATTACTTTGGACACGACTGGAGTAAGAATCATGCCGTCGGAAAAGGAAGAGTCCGAGTCTACTGGAGCATCTTCCTCAATCTCCTCAATTGCCACCGACTGCCGCTGTACTTGAGGAGGTAAACTTGTTGTTGTTTTGGTTGGACTTTGATCTAATGACATGGAAATTGGTATATTCGATTTGGGGGGCTGGTGTTGTGTATAATTTGTGATTGGGATGGGGTGACTTTTGACCGCTGGAGGAGACGAAACGATCCCCTGCTGTTGACTATTCGATGAGGGTACAACATTGACAAAGGGCGAGTTTTTAGAAGGCTCCAGTCTAGTACTATTTTTTATGTTTATGTTGCTCAAGTTAAATTTATTATTATTATTATTATTAGCATTACTACTGTGTTGAGAAGGAGGGGGAGGATGATCCATATTAAATTTGTACAAATTTTCATCAAAGCTCTTTGTCGTGCCCATGGATTTTAAAATGGATTTTGTCTGACCTTGACTTCCTCCTATTGATGACGATGATGTCAATGGTGGATGAACTGCCCTACTGTTCATATTATTATTGTTAGAACTATTAAAATTATACTGAGGCTGTATTTGTATTTGTTGTTGTACTTTATTCTGATTATCAATGTTTTGAACTCTGTTAAATACTTGTTGATTTACTTTCCCAGTATTCATGTTATTATTGTTATGATGCTGATTATGATGATGATGATGATAATTAGTATTAGTGACATCTGGTTGAGAAGGATTTTGCATATAAATTCCTTTAGATTTCGGCATCATTTGTAATTGTTGTTGTTGCTGTTGTTTAAATCTTTGAAAATTATCAGCATCCTCATTTTTCTTGATGGTTGCCAACGAGTGGACATTTTCAGCAACTTTTAATTTCCCCGTTATTGGAATGGGAATTTGTTGTTGCTGTTTAGATTCAAACATGGACTTTGTTGATAAAACTCGTGCTGATGCTGCTGCATTAGAGCCAGAACCCGAGTCGGGTTCTTTCTTGGCCCATGGAAGGTCAACTCGTTCCGGGGGATTTGGCCTTGGAGGCACAATCGGTGGATGTTGTTGAGAATTATTGGTCCTTGGGGGGATCGGCGGAGGAGGAGGAAGAGCCGGTTGCTGTTTCGTCATTGCCTGCATCGCTAAGGCTGTAGCATGCACCATATGAACTCCTTCGTGACCTTTCATTGGCAGTGGTTGTTGTTGCTGCTGTTTAGATACTCCAACTGGAGAAGATGGAACATCTCCCTTTTGCTTCTGAAATTCGCTGTCCGTGTACATTGGTGCCCGTGGCTTCGGTGTCTGTCTCATCATCATCATGTTTTGGGACTGAGAATCATGAAGAAAACTCGAGCGATTATTCATATTACTCTTGTTGCCAAATTGTTGCTGCTGCTGCTGTTGCTGATGATGGTGAAAAGGACTAGAACTAGACTGTGCTGGATTGTACGGATTAAAAGAGGACTTTTGATGGAATAAAGGTGACTGAACTTGAACTTGTTGCTGTGGTCGCCGATTATTATTATTCCAGCCATCCTCAACTTTCGGTCCCTCAAAAACATGGAGTTTGTTTTTGACAGTAGATGGCAGGGGTCCGGCATTGGCCCAAATCGGTTTCGTCACCACATCTTGACTGTTCAACTTTGGCATACTTTGTGCACTGGCAATCTCGGCCACAGTTCGGGGCTTATGAGCGGGCACTGGAGACAAGCTGGGACTTGACCCCTGACTACTCGACTCAAAGGAGGTTTTCAGGTTAAAAAACCGATTGTTCCACTGCTTGTCATTGACTCCCAAATAAGTGGGGCGAAGGAGCGGCTTATTGCTGCTGTTATTTTCCAGGCCACTATTTTTCTCGAGAAACTGGAGGAACTTGTGATCCGCCTCTGTCTTGGGCTTGAAGGGTGCAGTGAAAGTACTCGAGTCATAGTCGTCATCCTCATCGTCATCGAAGTCCGAGTCCTGACTTTGGGTCAAAATCAAGGCAGGATGAGGCAAGTCTATCGTATTTGCTCGCTTCATCCTCTTCTTCCGCTCCTTCTTATTTTTATATCGATCTGCCTTTGAAGAGGAGGAGGATTGATTAGGAGCAAAGTATTCCGTATTATTATCATCCGAGGATTGTTGTAATTGTTGAGTCGCTGATATGTTCACATTATTATTATTATTATTATTACTGTTATTTGAAGAGTATCCAATGGTCAATGGAATTGCAATTGTTTCGCAAGTATTCCCATTTGAATTTGCATTATTGTTACTACTAGCATTAGCAGTTGCCGTAATACTTTGTTGTTGTTGTCCATTATTATTATTATTATTATTATTGTTGGTGTTCAAAGTTATAGCAATTTGAAGTTGAGGAAATTCGGAAGAGTTGAGTTCTTTTAATGAAATTTGCACATTTTCGATTCTATTCGAGGAGCCAAGAGCATTATTATTACTATTATTATTGCTATTTGAAGAAGATTGTGAATTATCATATAAAACCAACTGCTGGTCATTTCGTGGGCCAGCGGAAGAATTAGCAGAGTTGACGTTGACAAGTCTTCCCGTTTCATCCGAAGAAGAAGACGAAGTATTGGATGAGTTATATGCTGGATAATTCCCATTAGTGTTGCTATTAGTACTATTATTATTATTTCCAATCTCCACTAAAGTTGCTGTTGTGGATGGAGGAGTTGACGTAGAAGAAGAAGAAGAAGTGGAAGGAGAGGAAGAAGTTGGAGTTGTGATAATAGTTTGAGAGGAACTTGTTTGTTGTTGTTGTTGTTGGTTTTGACTTGGAGTTGCTGGAACTGGGAATCCGGGCGGAGGATAAGCATAAGATTTTGGGACCATTCCCAGGGGAATATCACCATAATATTTATAAGAAGACAAACTATTTCTCCTCTTGCGTCGATCTTCCTCCTCTGACATTTGCTTCTTAATTGCAGCCTTATGGATGGCAATTTGGACCTCTTCCTGTGGAGTAAAGAGAGATTTACTGGGATCATAGTTACTGTCCAAAGACAGAGTGCGGAAGGGTTTTAGCTTCAATCCCGCTGTAACGACATTAACTTCCCCGCCGCAGTCATCCGCACTACTATCACCACCACTCACGAAATATTGACTTTTTTGCGGAAAATCTTGTAGAGAGCCCGTTGCTATTCCCCGATTGAATGGTCGATTACTATTATTATTGTTATTATTATACTGTTGTGGATTAAACATTGACCTTTTTTCCAAAGAGGAGTCTAAAGAGTTGTGGGAAATATTCATATTTACTCCACCCCGATTATTATTATTATTATTATTATAGTTATGTCCACTTGATATAATTATCGGCGGAGAAGAAGGTAAAGAATGGATTTCAACTCCCATTTGTGTCGGGGGCGATTGTTGAGGTTCATACTGATATTGTTGTTGTTGTTGCATTATCATCACAGGTAGTTCACCAAGTTCCTTCATCCTCGCTTTTTCTCGCTGTCTTTCTTTGAGCGCAATTTTAAATGCTTCCTCTTGTAAATATCTTCGGGCTTCCGCTATTTCCTCCTCTGAGACGCCGACGGTGTGTGAGCGAGCCTTTTTCTTCCTTTTTACTTTCCAAGGAATTTCCTCTTGACTCCGACCATCACCACCACCACCACCACCACTGGAGAAGGAATTTGGATTCGAATTCGAATTTGGACTCTCCATAAATCTCTCTGTCCATGTGTTGGAACCACTTCGGGTTATATTCATGGGGACTGGAACAATGTCCGGAGGCTGGTAGGTTGAATACTTTTGCTGTTGTTGAGATGGCTCTTGCCAGTTAAATACAGACTCCATGTCTGAGCCAACAACTGTGGGTAACTTTGGAGCTTCTGGGGATTTTTGTGTAGTATTACTAGCTGCGATTGTACTATCTTCGGCACTGTTAGCTTCCGTTTTATTATTATTATTATTGCTATTTTTACTTTCACTTAAACTTGTTTTAAGTCGATCAATAAGGGCAATAAGTTCCTTCCCCTTTCCGTCTCCCTCTTGACTCAAATTTAAATTTTCACTCCCGGCCAAAGAAGATAGCTGAGAAGAAAGGCAGTTAGGATCCGAAATTAAAGAGTCTCTAAGTAGAGTTAAAACATTATCAACTTGCCGAAATAAATTTGACTCACAGGTTTCAGTCTCCACCTTTTCTTTAGATAAACTGTCTGGTGAACCTCCTTCATTAGGGTTTGTTGAACTTGCACCACTTACAACTGCATTATTATTATTATTGGATTTTGATTCTGTATTGATGGGAGTTGAACTGCAATTTATACTACTTGCATTATTACTACTGTTTAATGCATGCGATAGTTCGACACTATTTGAGTTTTGTAAAGAGTTTCGTATCCCTTCAATGAAGGATGAAAATTCCTCAGGTGGCTGCTTTTCTGTGACAGCTGCTGGGACACCAACTAGGTCCTCACCGGATTCCGTCCCAGAATCAAACAAACATTCGTCATCATCACCTTCTTCAGCATCCTCCTCCTCTACATCCGCTTCATTGTCATTGTCATCTTCCTCGGCATCGTCTTCCTCTTCGTCGTCGTCCTCATCTTCATCAGCATCATCTTCAATCTCGACAATTTCTGTAGTACTTTTATTGTTGCTTGTATTATTATTATTATTATTACTTGTAGAAGGAACAGTTTTTGATTTTGCAGGTTTTGTTGTAGTTGTTGTTGTTGATGGTGTGCACTTTAACTTATCGTCACTAGTACTAGTTTTATTATCATTATTATTTTTACTTATTGTATCTTTTAAAACCTTGGAACCACTACCACCACCACCTTCAATAATACTTGCATCACTATTTCTTTTTTTACTATTATTACAACTATTATTATCACCACCACTGCTACCACCACCACCACCACTTAAAGCACTAAGACTGTTCAATGAACTTTGTAGTTGACCTAAAATCAATGGCATTAATTCGGGCATTAACTCACCGGTCACATCAGAACTAGCAGCCAATACGGAGGAAGACGAAGAAGATTCTCCGGCCGTCGTCACACTCAGCTTTTTTACTCCTTCCTCAGCATCTGCAAAGTCATCAAAATAAAAATAGTGGGAACATTATGTCATATTCATGTAAATGAGTTCAACCAACAGCTCACAACATCATTATCATCATGATAATAATGATGATTAATACATCATGTATGACTTGAACATATTATTATTATCATCATTACTATGTATTATGTACTTTTTTTCCAAGTATACTCCGTCTATAGACTTTTTTTTGTATCTTATCCAAGAAATAAAAACAAAAGGGAAAAGAAAAAGTGTAGCGGAACACATGCTGAAAAATTAAAGAATTCTCGTAGTAAGTATTTAAATATGTTGTACTGTAATAATATTCGCATTGGAGAAAGAGAATATTAAAAACACTTTATGTTTTCCTGCTTTAACTCGAAGAAAGAAAGAGTAGAGAACAAACAGCAGAATTATCTGTGTTACCTTTTCTAAAAAGTAGTTCAAACTCCTTTTTTCTACGTAGGTAAATTTTTCTCTAATAAACTTGTGTGTATTATTCCTATACTAAACTTAACTATATGTGAGATAATTCATGAAAACTATCCATCCAGGTAGATCTAGATGCTGAGATATTCATCGTTGAACATTTCAC
>JAQIVE010004431.1:0-14564 GCA_034698285.1 Sminthurinus bimaculatus | reverse complement strand
GGTCGTCATGAAAACGACTGTGGGTCTAAAGTCTAAAAAATCATTGAGTTTTTTCTATGCAGCATATAAATACACTCGCAGTAACATAGCATAGGTATACCGTATGTCTACGTACAATGTACAACAGAGGCACACTCCAAATACAAATACAAACACGGGAAGAGAGAAAGAGAGACGAAGCCGTAACAGTTAGTGTTTTACAACTTTTATGTTTCGCTGACTGTAGTATATAGAAGAGGAAAGTGGTAAAACAAGGGAGAGTTTATTCTCCCTTTGACACTCAAAAGTTTGTTTTCACAGGGAGAAAGTCATGGCATCATAGCATTACATTACATTTCATTCTGTTTGCAACCATAACACTGAAGCTTATTTCACTCGTTATTCCATGCTCCATGCACTACTTGCATCTATATTTTGTATTGTGTATTATGTACATGTTCGAATATTATAGATTGTGGCTGATATAGAGACAAACAACTTGCATATACATATGGCATGTAGTACTCACGTCCGTGCATAGTGCATAAGCAAATGTAAAATAAAATTACTACCACCCCTTGCTAAATAATTTCCTTTTCCTTTTTTTTGTTTTTGGTCCAAACCCAAACGGATAGTAAATTATAATGATGATGACTATTTGTATAGGTATACAAGAGACAAGAAGGTTTCATGCTTTGATCCGAAAAGACGAAATGCCGGAGTAGAAAAAACAATCGGTAACGTGATCAAGCTACCACCACACATGATAGACATTATCCAATTTCTGACGTCCAAATATCTGTCGGAACACGCGTACACGTAGTGTGTGGTGGAAACGAGGATAAAACGAGAGAGTAAGTAAGGCACGTAGATTTCTTTCTATTCCTCCACCTCGTCCTTCATCTTGTTCGTCTTGTCGTAATCCTAATCGTAATCAAGTTGGATACCTCCGTTCATTCATCATATTATGTTGCATGTATACGGTATACACAGACATATACTTATATGTATGCATGAAAACCAAACTACACATAAAATCCTATACTACTCGTATTCACATTATCTTTTTCTTGGCCTTCGACTTCCACCAAGTCTTTGGTGTACATATAATATATATACAGTCCACCTTTTACCTCTTTTCTCTATGGCCTTTTTGCAGATTCTATCTACAATCTTCTTTCTCCCATTACTGTGCATGCACCCTCATAATGCACTCGCTGTCTCTCGTTTTCCTTGGCAGGGAAAGTCAGCTAGTTGATCAAAAGCATGTTCCAGCATTTAGGAATTCAGGAAATGATTGTTGGGTTGTATAATATCAGTATACATATATGTACAAAGATACATTGTGCACGCTTTTCCAATCTTCTGATACCTAGACACTAGACACATATGTACGTTCTTGTCCCTTTTCCTTTTTTATTATGCTGCAGCCTACTTTATTTTTGTCCGCATCTTTGATCGTCTTATCCATCTAAGGTATGTAATATTATGACTGTCAATCTTCATGTGTGTATTACATGTTAGGATTGATGAATCATATTCTATTTAGAAATTACCACTTTTATTTTTTAAGTTTATAAAGTTTGTGGTTACTACAAAAATAGATTTAATTGTATGTACAATAATAAAAGAGGCATAAAAAATAATTTTAACTACTAAATTACCACACCAGCAATGGTAACCAGGTTTTAACAATATATTTAATAATATACTGAAGAAGGAAATACTATAATAATGATAATAAGTACGTAACACAATACGTGAATTTTCATTGGTTTCTTCCATTTTTCCCAAAATTGGAAATAAAATTCAACGGGAGAGGCGGAAATTTCTCATTTAGCTTTTACTTATGTTTCATTGTGTCAAAAGTAAAAAATACTCTTAGTAAATGGAATAGAAAGCATTCTGTTGAGTTGAGTGCTGAGTTTTGTGTGGAAGTATCGGCTTTTTCTACTGTCTCACAATCATATAGAGCCACATTCACATGTTTTCCACACATGTATTTTGTGTATGGGTGCTTTATGAAAGAAAGCCAATCTTTTAAAATGGGTATATATATCGTGAATCGTGAAGCATCGTGTATTGTGATTTATTTATGCAATCGTATTATTACCTTCCATCTTTTGTGCACATCTTATGTATATACATAGGTTTATATGTACATAATATTGTATTATATCGTAGACAAAGTACAAAGTGTAGATTATGATTATAGATTGTAGATGCATATCAGAACATTTTCCCTCGTTGTCATTGTTGCTGGAAGTTTATAAAAATTATTGGACGTGTAACTCTTTTTCGCAGGCATAAAAAACGGAATGAAATGAAATTGAAGAGAAAACATCAAAATAAAAAACACGTTCATTTCATCTTCTTGTCAATAAAATACATTGTACTGTGTATGTACTTTATTTTTTCTACAACCTAAATTTATGCAGTACTATCCATTATCTACAGGGCACATTTATATGTGTATCACAATATACTGCCTTTCAGTGTCCCAATAAATAAATGAGTACGGGATACGTGTATATAGGTGAACCATGCTCATGTTCAGGGAAAAACCTATTCTTGCCGCTAAAAATCTTTTTTCTGTCGTCAAAATACGTGCAGAACTACGATTTCACACAGAAGCAAGTCGAGAATTTTTCAGTATGAATTTTGGGATCTAACTTTCAAAAGGAGCCATTCTTCCATTTTTATGTGACAGAGCAATATTTTGCAAGCTGCAAAAACAGAATTTTTGGTGGCAGAAAAAAATCTACGCCATATTCATTGACTGTATAAAGTAAAATAGTCAATCGTGAATGCAGTAAAAATGCAAGAGGAGAGTAGTAATTTTAATGAAGAAAAAAGCAGGAAAGAAAGTACTCGGTGTGTATTAAATGCTGGCGACGGAATAACTATGTACATATGTATGTAGATACGTACAGTAGTTTTCGTTCATTTCGCTCTTTCCTTCCTTCTCTCTCTCACTCTCTCTCTGTCTCGAAAGTAATATTAGTAATAGTAATAAAACAGCAATGATGCTTCTATTCAACCATCCTCTTGATATTTCATATCATCGACGTTTACCTAGAATTGCGTCGATTGGCAATCAGTACGAGCATCATAATCATAAAAAACGGGACATTATATAATATATAACTGTACTTTTTTACAAACTATTATGCATTATATTGTCCGCATTCCGTATTTCGTATTCATTCTCCAATTTATGTAATTCATACTGCGTAATTTTTTTTTTGTGCCCTAGAAAATTTTTCTTATGATTTCCAGTATACAGGTTATTATAACATTATGTAATTTTTTATAAATTATACATTTTTTGCAGCAATGTCCCAGTTTCAAGAATCTGCTCACTGACTATGCATAGCATAACGGAACTCAAACTCGTCAGAAACATGTGAATAAAATTGATGAGGAATCCATTCCATTGGCTATAGAAAAACAACAGCAGCCCTTCAGATTTGAAAGTAATTAATCATCAAATTCTTATTTTATGGGATTCATGAACTTCCATACAAAATGTTCCCGCAGAAAACTTTCAACCTACAATCTATTCGGTATAACATGTCTTCACATCATACAGTTTTATCGTAATCAAAACAGCACATAATCAATAACTACAGGACACAGAATAGAAAACAGAAAAGGAAAAATTGGAATGGAATTAAAGAGAGGGGGGATTTATAAAAAAATTACCTTTCATCATCAACCCCTTAATCGGAAGACATTAAGAAATCGCCGGGTGAGAGTCATAATAGTAATAATGCAATTTAATGGACGACTAGATCCAGATCGACAAGTTATTACTACATAACATTTCAAGTCCAAATGCATAATGGAACATGTGTAAAGTGTGGTCGAGATTAATTTTTTCCGGGTTTGGTGGGCTTTCTACATATTATTCCACCGAGTGTGCATAAAATAAAAATGTATGAAAATGCATGTTTGTGTGTGTGTGTGTGAGCGCATATTATGGCAGTCTACAGTTTTAGTCTTAACCTTTCCCTTTCTCCATTCAAGTTCATTTGAGGAATTTGGACTCCAACTCGGACACGTAATTATTTTTAATGGCCATTCTTTTTTCTTTTTCCCTTTTCTTTCCACGACTCGAATTCGAACACTTCCCTACAGTTTTCCAGGGCTTCCCTTCTCCGTCTCCATATCCATCCATCCATCTGTCCGTCCACACAACACACACACACACACACACCGGTATCATGTAATTACAATCGGCGATTAGTACCACATATTTTACATAGCAACCACCACTATTAATCTGGTCTTCTGTATGTACATATTTATGCATATATCGACTGCTACGTATCTATAGCTACCAACCATATGATTACACTGTATACTGTATATGAATTCCCGGCACAACATCAACAAGATTCACTCATTCTTTATTCTTTGCCATTTACCACTTACCCAAAATCTATGGTCAGGCAAGTCGTGATATACACAAAGATACAATGTGCACATGTATATATATTCATGCAAAACATGTATGCACTGATGAAATAGCTAACCTCTAACAGTAAGAGCTAAGAGTGTTTCTGGTTTTTGTACACCGCAACCATCGCCATTATCATTATCATCATCGTCGTCATCATCATCAATGTGTGCCAAACAAAGCCGAGTAAAGTAGAAAGAGAGAAAGGAATTCCAAAATTTCCAATGAAAGTAATTTCCCTCTCTTTCTCTTCTTCTCTCTTTCTCCACCCTGTCAGTGAAAACACCTAAAACTCAGAGTCTTTCCTCGCAGTGTGTTACTCTCGGTCTTTGGTCTTGGTTTCTGGTCTTGATTCCTCACTTTATGCCATTCCAAGCCACTTATTCTCGTATGTATAAGATATACATGAGCATATTATACAATATAAATATTGTACTTAGAAGCACACACACACACACATACACTATATACTATACACACTCGTTTTCTCTGGGTATGAGGAGGTACATTTGGACCAGGCCCAGAGACAGGAATTGTGTGAAAAGAGAAAGCCATGCAAGGACATAACACAGTCCAACGGGTACATTTCTATGGTGCGTGAAAAAAGAGTGCCGAGAAAATATTTTTTCATCGTATCCACACCCTGGAAAAACGTGTGTGTGTCTCTGTGTGTGTGGAACATATAAATATAAATGTAATAATGTACGAATACGACTACGACTACAAACGCAAATATATCACAGTCTTAGTTGACTGCTGGTGTTTGTGTTTGTAATCGTGTAAAAGGTGGAATAGGAGCAGGAGAGTATGTATGTATACGCACAATACATACAGACGACAAAAGAGTGTTGGTCAGACGCTAGAAAAAGGGAATTATTGGAATTTCTACAGCAGAAACAGAAAGAGCATTATGTACAGTATATACATAAATACCTATGTAAGTATGCATAATATAGTTAGTTAGATCCATATATATTAGTTAGATGGCCTTTACTTTGGTTACACAGTTCCATCTTCCATCTCCTCTGTACATATGTATAATCTGTACATATATTTGTGCATGGAAAATGTGTAGAAAGTAGAGAGAAAGTGGAATCAAACACAAGCCTTTTCATTGACTCGCATATATTATAGGCACAAACACAAACACACACACACACACCTACACATAATAAATAATATAGAGAGAAAGAAATGTGCGTGGCTCTCTCTCTCTCTCTCTCTCTCTCATTCTGTGAGTGTATTTGCTGTTTGCGTGTGAACTTTTGTACAGTTGTATATAGCTCGTAGGTACAACTCAGTGTGTGTTTACCTCACATAAAAATTCACTCACTCGCTCATTCTTTCACTCGTATGGCTGTGTAAATGTGCATACTTATGTACACTGTACACACTCACATGGACTCCGCTTCAAAATGGACCTTTGATATAACATAATATAATCTAATCTAATTTGTGTTTTTTTCTCCAGCATTTCCCATGTTACTCGGTCTGTGATCCATGTACCATGTAGGTTCCATTCCATGGGTTGTCGTTGTCGTAACATTATACATTATACACATGTATAATGTATGTATATGTACATAATATGCATTCATACAAATGAGAGTGGTAGTAGTGGAGTAGAGTGGAGTGGAGGTGGTGGTAGTAGTGGTGTTGTTCCGAGTCCATTAAAGCTGTCATCGGGTGAGGTGCGGAGGAAAAGAGAAGGTAAATTCGATGTCGGATTTTACGTGCGATCAACTATTGTAATTAGACGAGAATGACACGTTCACATTCTACATGACATTATATATGCACGCTCCATGTTATCATCCATACATTAGTTATTATTATTATTATTAAAACATGTATACTCATAATATACACATGTGTTCATACTACATGCATACATGATATATTAGACATGTACGATAATAAATGTGGGTAATAATTATAAAAAATTGGGCCATACAAACTACTCATTATTACTCGACTCCCCAGTCATTATTATTCTTATGCTTTGGGTGTAGATGTATGTAGAAAGGTGTATTTAAAATCCTTAGGCTGGTTCCCTTTCAATATTACATATTCTTCCTCCCCAACACTTTTCCTCGGTTTCTTTCTTTCTTTTTACTTCACCTTCTCTTTGTCTTTCTCTAGAATTTCCATTTCTTTCATTTCCTTCTACTCCTCCAGCTCCAAATTTACAAGAAATAGATATTATATTTTACACAGTTGTACATTGTGCCTATGTATATATGTACATTGTACATATTACGTAAATATGTATACATATTATGGAATGGAGAGAAACACTCGACTAATCGTAAGTTTCACTTTACTTGGACCTTGGAACTTATCTCATGTTGTGTGTGAAGAAAGAGCAATAGCAATTTGTCTCGACCGTTGATCTACGGTTTCCCACAAACTACGAAAACGAAAGGGAAAGGCAGAGGATGCAAGAGGACGAAGAAGAATAAGAAGAAGCAGCCAAAGAAAAAAAAAGAAAAAGACGAACAAGAGTAAGAAACAACACTAGATTTTTTCAAGAGGTGGACCTTTTCCTCATACTCTTGCTCATACTTTTCCCACTCTTCTTCGTTCTTCCTCTCACCAATTGTATACACGTTATATGCATAATGTATATGTACTATGTGCAGTACACAATACTTTTACGATACGAAACAAAATGTTCGTGTGTACATACTTACATAGTAGATATACTTAACTAATAATATTATTATGTAGGATACAAGCTGTCTTTAAAGAACACATGAGATGCATGCCCACATCTATGTATGTATGGATATTATATGTGTCTACATTCCTCGCAGAATATCTATATCAAGTTGAGGGAAAAGTTGTGTAGACAGTAGTCAGTAGTCAGTAGGCACCAGAGCCCGTGAACACACAGTACAGTACAGTACAACAGACAGCAATGAGCGAGAAAGCAAGGCAAGAAAGCAAACTCTCAAGTTTTTACTGTATTTTTACATTGTATTTTGTGCACTGTGGTCTCGTCCCCTTCTTCTTCTTCTTCCTGCTCTTCCTCGAGCATGGACTCGAGGCAGGAGTTTTTGGTTCGTTGTGTCTGTGTGTAGAATAAATGGGAAGAGTTTAGTGTTTAGAGAGGAGGCAGAGTGTAAAGAGTAAAAAACCGGAGAAACATGGAGCTCACACACAGGCACACAACATACATACATGCACACAGTGCACACACTTATGTATGTATGTATCTGAGTTGGTTCAAGTAAAAGAAGCTCACGAGTATTTTGACAATATTTCTCCCTTAGCCTCGCAACCTTTCGAGGTATTCTCTGCCCTTTTTTGACTTTTCTTCCTTGTATGTCTGTGTATCTTAAACCTGAAGGAACAGCAGCAGGAGTATTTATTGTACAAAAGTTTATTTGTTATTAGTTATTATGTATCATGCTATTGTAAAATATGTTTAATAAAAAGTATAAAAGTTATAATTGCAAACGATGGCAATGACATTGGCCCTGCCACTGACAACGGCAACGGCAATGGCAATGACAATGAAAATGACAACTTCAACGTGGCCGTGGAAATAGAGGAGGAGGAGGAGGAGAGTAAGACGGAGACCTATGCACTTTAGGATATATTATTGGCAGGTAAGTTCCTTTGATCCTTTTTTCACATCTTCTGAAACATTAAAAGAAGACGGAGACTATATGTACGAGAAACGCAGAGTCGTTGGCAAGGAGAAGGGAAAACGAGGATGAAAAGGAGACCAGACATAGAAGACCAGAGTCAGAGTCAGAGCCAGAGCTTTGCATCACATTACATCCACCAAACTACTTTTCACCAGCACTCCTGTTCTAATGTTTAAAGTCTTCTTTTGCCATGT
The DNA here is from genome assembly GCA_034698285.1 of Sminthurinus bimaculatus. Classification (NCBI taxonomy): domain Eukaryota; kingdom Metazoa; phylum Arthropoda; class Collembola; order Symphypleona; family Katiannidae; genus Sminthurinus; species Sminthurinus bimaculatus. The sequence continues at coordinate 6,273 of JAQIVE010004431.1, read as the reverse complement.
ATGAAGACGGAGAAGGAGAAAGAAAGCGAAGCTCCTGTCTGAGCCTCACTCAACTTGGAAGTTGGAACCTGGAACTTGGAACTTGGAGTCGAATCTGGAGCTGGAGTTGGAATTTTCAGGAGGAAGGGGAAAAAGCTATAGTTGAGTTGGCGTCTAGTCACTATAGTGTGTTTTTCTTCTGTTCTCTCTTTCTTTTTCTCTCTGCCTCTTGCGCTCTCTCTCTCACTCTGCTGTTCTTTCCTTTGCCTCTCTGTCTCCTACCCGCTTTTGCTCCTGTGGGCAACGGAAAAGCAGTGTACCCAGCTCAGTTTTCGATTTGTTGTCGACAGAAGCAGATCCAACCCAGACGAGTGCGTCAGGCAGGCAGGCAGCAGAGAGAGCGGAGAAAAGGTCTACCTTTGGCTTCCCAATTTTGTCTGTGGACATTCTCCGTCTGTTTCTTCTTCTTCTTCGTCTTCGTCTTCTCGTGTCTTTCTCCCTTTTGTGCTCTTTATCCATTTTAGTGGAATGCTGACTATTTAAGACACAGATTTTGATTCCAATCTGTCATTAGTTGAGAAATTTGCCTGCAATTATCCGCAGATGCAAAAACAGAAACCAGAAGAAGCTTCGTCATCATCTTGACTGGAAAAACTTGATTGAAGAGGATAGGTAAACCTACGACTGAGGCTACGGCTATACATACACTTTTTGGATTTGATATTGTGTACCGCGCTAGTTATTGTGTGGAATAAAAGGAAAAGGAGAAGTTATCAAGAGAGAGAGAGAGAGAGGATCCAATCTTGATTTCGATTTCAAATTTACAACTCCGACAGTTGGAGCTTTACCGTGTGTACAGTTAAAAGTTACAATTTCTATATTTATAAAGATTGTGGTGTGGTGGTGTGCTTGTGACAGAATAATCAAGCTTTGTTCAACTTCTTTTCCTTCTTTTCTAGTCCAAGTCTTCGTCTTGGGTTTGATTTTCTCTATCCCGTTCCCTTTGAATTTTGTGCAGAAAGGAACAGAGAAAAGCATTCAAATTGAAAATTGAAATACCAAAAGTGAAACTTTGTACAGCATACACGGAACAATATAGAACAACTGTTTTATCTTATACGTTTTGATATTAAACAATTTATACAAAAAATATAAAATACCTAATAAAACGAATAAAAACCTGGCTTTCCTGGAAGAAAAAAAGAAACTTCAGCTATAATAATATAATATGATCCATAATACATAATACACACGTGGTGACTGTCAACTGACAACTCGTTCAAACAGTTTTGTGTACACTTCCGTTTTGTGTATTTATGTGCGCGTTAAAATCTGTAAACAGCAATCACTGTAATATTGTGATAAAGCTCTCAAAATTACATACTTTTTGTCACTTATGCAAGCAAAGCATATAAAAGCATAATATTCTAATTTCCCAAAGGCTACTTGAAAACTACTTGAAAAATTAAAAGGTAGTTTACAATACATAGCTCAAGACTTTATTACTAAAAAGGTTCAAAAAAATTATAATAATGTATCTACTAATAATATTATTATTAGTGTAGTTGCTGCCTGTAAACATTGATAAAAGCTAACTTCAAAACCATTACATGAAAACGTAACAGCCTACACAGAGTAGATTTTAGCAGTTCTCAATCCTCAATAAGTAGATAGATAAGTTAGATATCATCTTGGAAGGTGAAACAAAACAAAACGGTAATTGAAGTAGTTCGGTCGTCAATAACAAATCACGACGTACTTAGACCTAAGCTCATCTATCTAATAATAAGTTACCCAGGATTTAATGTTATGATGAGACTGGTCGACTGAATCTTGATTTGGAAGTTGGAATAATACACATGATATTACACATTAGTTACAATTAGTTACAGTGTATAGATAGTAGGCAGTTGCTCCTGCTAGTTGATGTGGAATGGAAGAAAGGCAAAGAAAGTGGAAATGTATTTATGAGTATGGAGTATGGAGAACAAAGTATAACCATCTCGTAACACAAATTGTATAGGCAGCAATAGTAATAGAGTTAAGCATATTATATCTGCACTTTTACTTACTCAGGTATATACCTCCGCATTTTGAAAGAAATGCTGTGACAGTCTCCATGTAATAATGTAAACAGAATACATAGGTATGATGGTATGTACGTACATACAAGGAGATGGAGAATATAGACTGATGTATATAAAATAAATAGGGACTGGAGAGAAGGTGGAAATCGGTTTCGGATCTATCCATAAAGAGACTTATCAGGAATTGGTTGGGTTGCAACTGGAGAATATACACGTACCTACACATTTATATAGAAAGGAGGAGACTAAGAATGAGAGAAAGAGAGAGAGAGAGAGAAATCCATTTTAGAAGTGGAAAACTTTTTCTTTTTCCTATCCTCCTACCTTTAGCCCACACTGCATGAGGCATTAATGAAAAAATCTATATACATACATACATATGCACATACTTTAATAATGTGCCTGTTTGAAATAAGAGAAGCATGCAGTATCTTCATTTTATAGCAATGACTACAACTTTATAGTTATACATGTGTAGCTATAGCATGAGTGGTAGAATAGAAAAAAAACTGTCCTCCTCTTCCTCTCGCGTTACTCCCAAAGCTCTGACGCATCCTAAATTGACATTACGTTGAGGCAATACAAACAAGCTCATTACTGTCGAAAGTGCGAAACGAAATCCGGGTTCTTCCTGTACACTACACTTTTCCGACACTAGGTATAATATGAACCAAGTATCTACGAGAGACAATATAGGACACGATATATGTATTGTGTTACACATGTGCAAGGTGCATACTAAAAAAATATGCAGGTAAACATGGAAATGCTACATTGGCACGAGAGCATCCACCTTCTACCTAATGTCCATTGTCCATATATTCTATATACGAGTATATACCTGTGGAACGCAAGATTATTTTATTGTACATACAGTTGATACCCTTGACTTTGGTCTTTTTTGTTTGTATCTTTGTATCTTTGGTGCTCCCACATAGTAAAAGGAATAATTTTTCTCACTTTTTACACACATGCACATTTATCACATTTATTTTTAGTAAAAAACTTGACGACATTACAAGTGCCTTGAATAATTAAATAAATAAAAAATAGTTTACCGTCAAAACATTTACGCATGCCTATGCAAATAGAAATGAGTTTGTTGACTAAGATGGGATTTCTATCTATAAATTAGTTTTTGTCATTGGTTTTTATACAGTCAGTGAGGATTAAGTCGGCTACTGGTGGTTATACATACATACGTACTCGGTTCATAATTGTTAAAGTAAGAAAACCCACAAAACTTTTCTCTTCCAAGCTAATGCAAAGTTATGTACGCACGATATAGAGTACTATGTATACTTATGGAATGAATCCACATCACTGGATATTGAAAAAGATGTAGACGTATCTACGATATGAAGATGTGCACTACATGGATAGATAATAGAAAAAAGTATGTATAGATAGATGCTTACGGTGAAGTGAAAAAGGAAGGAGAGAACCCACCAAACTTTTTCTCTTGGTCATGTATATTGTACATATACATATGCAACTTACTTTCTTCTGCCTTGAGAAAAATGTTGGGAACCACGTGAAAGTACTCCTTGCAAACTCTTGTTTTCCTCTTATGTATGTTATGTAGGATATCCATACCTAAGTACACATACAGATAACCCTACAGACTACAGACCGAGGAAACTCTCAAGTTCATGTTCATGCTCACGCTGGTATACCTATATACAACTATTTACTATATCTAGATAGGATGTCGTTCGAACCAGATACCAAACCAGGAAATATTGCACATGTCTCGAGTAGTTTCGGGACGGGGACCGCGCTAAAAGATAATAGAAATAGAAAAGGTGTGAAAACTCGTGGAAAAGTCACCGTTTTGAGTTCCAACTTTTGTGTATCAGTTGTAGCTCATCACTAAATTTTTTACAGTGGCTTGAAATTGAAATGTGATGAAAGATCAATATGAATTATAAATAAAACTAAATTCCACGATAATAATTTTTAGTATCACCCCTTAAGAACTTACTTACAGTAAAAAAGGGCTTAAAATGCAGTATGTAGATGAACCAGTTACATGCATAACTATTTTACAAAAAGGCAAACTTGATGACGGGCATAAAATTTTACATTATTATGTGTATGTACAATGTACAATAATGTTACACATTTTGCACTTTACACCGAATGTATTCATTATTCATAATCCTAAACATATTGGCTATTCAACATGACATATGAACACATACTTTTATTTTGCCGGATATTATGATAATAGACTGCGTGCCTATATCCATTTGCAGTTCCATAATATTCCATGTGTATGATTGCCGAGGCCCCTATAATTCATAGCAAATGTCATGTGAATAAAACTTGTATATTTTCCTTGCTTTTACCTCTTTTTCATTTTCTTATTTTTATTCTTATTCCTACTCTACTCCTCTTTGGAAAACAACGGTCTACGGCGTGTATAAATAAATTACTATTATTATATACATATATACAATATACACACATATATGCATACTGATATTTTATTATACAATACATACAGTGTTGAGCCTGACTCTCCCTCTCCAACTCTCTTTCTCTTTCGTTCTTTCAAGTTTGGATAAAGATATCTTGAGACAGAGGGAAAGGGAAAGGGAAGAAAAAATTGTAGTTTTTGTCGCCGTTAGTTTTTCTTCTTTTTCGAGTTTCCGCCAGGCTTTCCCTCTTCCCTTTTCTTCTTCTTCTTTTTTGGTGTGTACACTGACGATGAGCCTGAGAATTGAGGCGACTTAAGACGACAACAAAGTGTATATATTATACATTATACATAGACAACATACCTACGAGTTTAATGTATAATACATTTATATACGAAAACACAATAAAATGAAAATGTTGGAGAGAGAGAGACGGGCACAATGTAAGATACATAATACAATAGTTAGAACACACACACACACACATACACACACCCTCGCTTTTCGACTATCTTTGATAATACAGGAGCCGTTTTGTCTTTTTCAAGCCTTTGTGTTTATGTACATGTACGTACGTTGTACGTCTTACACACATCCAAATATACAAGTTTGCAAAAAGAAAACGAAAAACGACCAGAGCCGCGAACACGTATAAGAGTGATATTGATCTCTTTTGGTCTCATAAAAAGCTTTGTATTTTCTATGTCTTTACTGTGTTCCATACATGAATGTATGTATGTGGGATCTAGCTCTCCTGTATTCTATGTTCTCTGTATGTATCAGCTACTATCTTGCAATATAAATATAATAAATATGTACATGGTTTCTATACATATATTGTATTATATATTTACACATTAAAATACTGTATTGCAAGTTTATACTTTGTCTGCCTGCAGTAGCACTTTTTATTCTCCATCAGCAGTCTGCAGTTTTCCTATAAATACACACGAGACTTGGTACACAATATACATAGTACATAGTACTTTGTAATATATAAAAGTATATATGTGTAATGTGTACCCACAAGTCCACGGCTTTAATCTACAGTAATACATGTACATTCTTTCTGCCCGGGTAGCAATATTATTATGATTATATGATGATGATGACGATAATAATAACAATATGTTTATAAATTTGTTTTTTTCTCCCCTGCTTCCAGGTTCATGTTGTAAAATAAGGAGAGCAAAAGAAAAAGAGCCATGCACATCATTTTATATTGTACGAGACGTATTTCATCAGCTTCAATCCGTCTCAACCTCGATTTTTTCTACACCGTGTAGTAATATACCACGTAAGTTTGAGTTTACCTTTTTTTATTATCCTGTACATGTATGTATGTATTATGTATATAATACATGGTTTTGACTGTCCATATTCCATAGAGCAATAATCTTCAAGTGAAATCTCGGGAGTCAGGACGATAACTACATATATCATCTACCTTATATCGGGATTAGTGCTGTACATTTTTGTTTGTAAAAACTGATTGCATGGATATATTGCAGATGATAATATGTATTTTGTTATCAGTAAGATTTTTAATGTACTTCGTTTCGTTTTTTGGACGGCTGTATTGAATGTGTAACGTGTAACTGCGTGTAGAATAAAGAATATGTATAGCGTAACTATTTATGATGATAATACAGCATGTAGTAGGATGGTGATAGTCGTGCGGATACAATATTATGGAGAAAGGCAGATAACTAAATATTATAACGATGCAGATTACATAAATGTTATGGAGAGGCACAGACTTTTAACAGCCATCATGTGAGATT